>JAFBJY010001245.1:0-122815 GCA_016801885.1 Toxotes chatareus | reverse complement strand
TAACTTTCTTCTTCTGAATTCAGACAAAACTGAGGTTATTTTGTTTGGTCCCAAACACCTCAGAAACAGTTTATCTAATCATATAGTTACTCTGGATGGCATTAATTTAGCCTCCAGTACGACTGTGAGGAACCTTGGAGTTATTTTTGATCAGGATCTGTCCTTTAACTCACATATAAAACAAGTCTCTAGGACCGCCTTCTTTCACCTGCGCCAATATCAGTAAGATTAGGAACATTCTGTGCATGAGTGATGCTGAAAAATTAGTCCATGCTTTTGTTACTTCTAGGCTGGACTACTGTAATTCCTATTATCAGGATGTCCAGTTAACTATCTAAAAAGCATCCAGCTGATCCAAAATGCTGCAGCGAGAGTACTGACTGGAATTAGCAAGAGAGATCACATTACTCCTGTACTAACTTCTCTTCATTGGCTTCCTGTAAAATCCAGAATTGATTTTAAAATCCTTCTCCTTACATATAAGGCCCTCAATGGCCAGGCTCCTTCATATCTCAAAAGAGCTGATAGTACCATATCATCCTAACAGATTGCTTCGTTCCCAGAATGCAGGTTTGCTTATGGTTCCCAAAATCTCTAAAAAGTAGAATGGGAGGCCGGGCCTTTAGCTATCAGGCCCCTCTCCTATGGAACCAACTGCCAGTTTGGGTTGGGAAGCAGACACCCTCTCTAATTTTAAAAGCGAAGCTTAAAACCTTCTTGTTTGATAAAGCTTATAATTAGTTGTAGTTACAGTCCTAGTTATTTATTAAACTTATAGTTAGTCACAATTATCTCTATAGACACTGTTACAGTTAAGGATATAGCCCTTAGTAGGGCTGGCTCAGGCAACTGAATCATCCCCTAGTTATGCTGCTATAGGCCTAGGCTGCTGGGGACATCCATGATTTACTGCGCACTTCTTCTTCTTTCTCTTTCTCTCCTCAGACCCACTCTCAAATCTATTAGCCTTTATTACATGTCATTAACTCTGTGTCCTCTCTGTCCCGTAGTCCTGTGTTTGTTTCTCTCTGGTCTCTCTTTCTCTGTACCTTACTGCAGGTACCTCTGGCTCCGGGCTGCATGTCCTATGGTCCTGGCTCCACCCACCTGCTGCTGTTTATTGTTTACAATGATCTATTTCTAACATGTTTAATGTTCGTTCTGCTACAGATAAATATTTGATTAATATTCTTTGCAAACTGTAATGTAAATAATTACCAGTCATGACAGCTTTTTGCCTCGTGCTCTGTTTCATAATTCTAATCTGCTGAGCACACATTATCCAATAACTGTTCACTAACTGTAATGTAAATACTGACCCACATTGTCTGTATTATGCTGCATGTCTTTCTCCCCTCTCCTCCATTCCTAGCTGTCCTATCTTCCTCCTTTTCCTCCTTTCACCCAGCCCGGCCATCGGCAGGAGGGTCCCCATCTGAGCCAGGTTCTGCTCAAGGTTTCTTCCTGTTAAAGGGAGTTTTCCTTGCCACTGTAGCCTTAAGTGCTTGCTCTGGGGTCAGGCTCTGGGTCTCTGTAAAGCGCTTTGAGACAATTTTGATTGTGGAAGGCGCTATATAAATAAAAATTGAATTGAATTGAATTGATTTTTAAACAGGGAAAAGCTAAGATGGCGGTGATGGGCAGGATGAGGAAGATGGAAGACATACTGGATGTAGATCTGCTAAAGTTTTTGAAAAGGGTGAAGCCCAGACTCATGACAGCTTTTAGTTTAAAGTGTCAATGTGGACAGTTTTTTTGGAGGTCTGGGTTGTTGCAGATGGACATGTCACCCAGAAAAAAGGGGGCCTTCTTTTTTTAGAAATGTCCTAGTGGTGATTGATGATAATTTAATGTGATATAAATGATTTTTTTTTTGAGGTACTTTTAAAGCGATTCAACAAATTTTGGTTAAAATAAAATCTCTCTATCTCACAAAAATGAAAAATTGGTAAAATGAGAGGTTCCCAGACCAGACTTTTTAGACCTTTTTGACAATGAAATCCCTTGGGGTGGAGATGCTTTGCTTTGCCTCGACCAAAACCCTAAAAATTTTTATCATCAAAAACCCCACAACAAACCCAATGTTGAATGGGCATTAATCAGGGATTTCCCCACAAACCCAAGCAAAAAAAATGGTTTTCCCCCTAACAAAAAATTTTTTCTGTCTCATCATCTGATAAAGTTTGACTATTTTTGATTTTGGGTCCTTTTTTTCCCAACTTGGCCCAGAACAAGAGAAAAAAGGTCCCATGTAAAAAAATGATTTTGCCCCCCTTTTTAAACCCCAACGCCCACCATGGCAAGCCCCCCACTTGTGACATCACTTTTTAACCCCACCATAAAAACCCCCCCACGCTGTATGACATCATTTCCCAGACCCCCCCACTGTTTTCCCCCAACCTTTTCTGACATCACTTTTTATCCTCCCCCCTTCATTTTTTTTCCATTCCATTCAAGAAAAATGAATAAATAAAAATAAAATGGGGGTGTTTGGTGTGAATATTTGGGTGTATGTGAAATTTTGGGATGTGCTTGTTTTGTGAACATTTGGGTGTTTTTGAGTTTCAGAAAAAAGGGTAAAAATGCAATGTTGTAGATTCAAGGCCTCATGCGAGGCATTTGTTGATTCGGGTGTAAAAAGTAAAAATCCCCTTCCCCCGTTTAAATTTACCCCAATTTTTTTCCCTATGCCCCTTTCCCCGGGGAAAACCCCCCCCCGCATCATCACCCCCCACAATTTCTGGGGGATATAAATATATAAAAAAAAGTGTTTAAAAAAGTTCTAAAAAACACAAATTTTAAAAGTTGTAAAATAAAATAAAATTTAAATAAAAAGCCCTTTTCCTTCCGGGTCCTTCTTCTGCAGAATTAAAAGGGTCCGGATCTGAAAAGTACCCCGTTTCATATCAAAGGGTCAATATGCAATGTTGAACCTTTAACCATGAAAAAGCATTTGTTTTTTAGGCTGCATAAAGTAAAAACAAAAAGGTATAAATAAAAGGAAAAGGGGTTGGTACGGGATCGATACATGGCAAAATGACTTGTGTGGGAATAAAAATTTATCACTGATCCTATGGCAAAAAAATAAAAAAAAAAACCCTTTTGTTTTTTTGGGGTTACCGTTCCTAAAACACTCCCCCCCAAAAACGTTTACTAATCCCCTCAAAAAGTATTCTTTAAAAACCTTTTTTTTAAAATTATAAAATAAGTTTTTAAAGGGTTTGGGTTCTTTTTTTACAAGTGACCAGGTAAAAGGCCTCAACGCAGTCAGACTAATAAAAAGGGTACTGAAAAAAAAAGGCGGGACAAAGAGTTACACGGCCCTCACTATTTTTAAAGATTTAGAAAGGGGCGCGGCGGTTTTTTTTGGGAGATGGATACGCTGCTGGAGGTGCAGACGGACAGCGGAAGGGGTTTTTTGCCAACTTCCATCCCAAAAGTTTTGCCATTTTTACCCAAACATCAGCCCATCTGGATGAGGGGATCAAAAATTCCTTTTCCCAAAAAAACGGGGCCCCTCAACGGAAGTCTTTGGTTTATTTTATTTTTTTATTTATGTTTAAAACCAAAAAAGCTGCTTGGATTTTTTGTTTCTGCCTCAAATTTGAAATGAATCCCAGGAAGTGGGGTCGAAGGGGTCCCATTAAATTTTCTTTTAAAATTTTAGAGGGAGGGGAGGGGCGCCCTAGACCCGGGGGTCTGTAACAAGAGAATACATTTAAAAGAAATTCCCCAATTTTTTAAAAAGTAAATTAATTAAAATAAGATTAATTATGTTTGTGTGCATGCTTTCCCCGAATTCAACACCCCCTTTTAAGGATTTACCCTTAAAAACATCCCATCTGTGATTTTAAAAATTTTTTTTATTGCATGTTTAAAACCTCAACCCCAGTTAGTTAGCAACCTGAAGCTGATACATGGAAAAACGGGGAAATCGGGGTAAATTTAGAAGAGGATTTCATCTCACGGCTCCCCCGGATTCGGGCCCGGGTTCTGGCCCGGGGGTTCCCCGGCCCCACCATTCTCAACATCGGGGGATTTTTAAACACCCAGTGGTGAATATCTTTATCAGTAACAACTTTCCCCTTTCCTTTGGGAAAAAAAGAAAAAAATGGAAAAAGATTTATTTTTCCCCAAAGGTTGAAGAAATTGTAAAAAACTGAAAAACCCCTGTTTCTGAAATAAATTTCAAAATCTGGTGCAAAAAATTTTTAAACAATTAGAAATTCCCAGCATTTTTTTGTTTTTTGGGCCCAAAAACCCTTTCCAAACCTAATTTTTTCACCCTTAAAAAATCTCTTCAAGCCCACCCCCCCTGCTCCCCCGCAAAAGCCCATGGCCCCCCTTTACCCCTCTTCAGAGACAACTCTTTCCAGAGCACGGGGAAATTTTAGAATCCCCCCCCCATTCCCCCCCATCCATTTCCCAAAACGATGACCTGTGACCGTTTTAACAAGGGAAATAAATGTTTTTTCCCCCCCAAAATGCCCCATCTTGCAAATTTTTACAAAACGTTAAGGCATCCTCCGAGATCTGCTGGGAGGAAAAAAAATCTGGCAAGTAGTACCCAGTTACAGTTAAAAGGAAAAAACTCATCAACATGTCTCCGGAATTGGAAAGCAGGGATGGCATCCCCCCCCTTTTTGAGTTCTAAAAAGGATACAACCCAATGCAGATTCCCTGGGTAACCTAATTTTTCCACGGGGAAGCCCCAGCGGGGTTCAAAAAACTTTAAACTGTGAAATCACCCAAAAAAAAAGGTCATCTTTTGGGGATACAATGGATGATTTCCCTCTCCATCTCCCTACACCCCCCCAAAACCCCAGGGCACGTAAAGGGTGTTAAACAGGGAGGGGTTGCGTACCCGCAGGTCTGGGGAACAAATTTCCCCCAACCTTTAAAATTTAAAAATTTGAAAATATTCTCGGGCAAAATTGGGGTTTTTCACGGACTAAGGGGCCGCCTCTCTCTCTTTTTGAGCCCGATTTTCAGATCGTTCAAATCCTCTGTTTTTACTTTTTTTTCAAAAATCATTACTAGGCATACTTAATCGGTTTTCGGGGTAACTTTTTTGCGTTTTGTTAAAAGCCCTTTAAACCCCTCCCAGTCTCGGTATGCCCCATCTTCTAGACCTCTGTCGGGTTGGAGGGACCCGGGCGGTATCTCTAGGACTGTGGCGCGACACTTTGTTTTTTAGCAAAAAGGCCTAAAACAGGGGGGGTAAAAAGCAAATAAGACGATGTTTAAAAATATGTAGGGTTAAAAAATTCTTTCCCGTTCGTTTCCCTGTCAGAAAAATCTCACCCCTTTAAAGATGTGTCACATCTGGGGGGAAAAATAGCCCTCAACAGTTGACACGGGCAGCACCAATCTACATCCAGTCTCCCTCCCAGTGACAGAAAAGGGGAAAATTGATTTTATGATTTTGAAATGTTTGTGCAAGGAAGGGGACCCTTTTACTTGGTGTGCACAAAACGGGAAAGGGGTAAAGAGGGCCTCTTACGGTTTAGACTGTGAGAGGCTTTCTCCTGGATTCAGAACCTCTTTACAGGGAGCCGGCGAAGTCACTATGCAGAGGTTTGATACACCTGATCCTCAAATTGCAGCAAAACGGGTTCAAACCTTCTCACGCATCATGCAGTAAAGTTCTGAGTTTCGAACCCTGATTTCCGTTTAAATTCATTGACTCCTTATGTTTTCTCACCATGTCTCTAAACTGCCCAAAGCCTTGGTTTAGCGACCAGGGGATTCTTCCTCAGGGTTAAAGCTCAAAGGGCACCTGAGATTGCGGACCTACCTCTGCCCGAAAATATGGTGTAGACGATGACAGCCATCAGCGAACAGAGTTTAACATTTGGTATGAAAAATTTCTCAGGGCATCTTCACTTTAAAAGCCCTGCCACTGAAAACAATGTCGGGATTGCCAGATTCAGGAAACCAGTTTCTCAAAGATACTGGGTGGACCTTTCAGAAGCGTGATTATCGCCTCTGTCTGCATGAGTGTTCCCCCAATTTCCCTGCCCCCTAAATACCCATCCCACCTGTCACATTCTGCTCTGCCCTCTGCCCTGCTGCCAGCCACACCTCATCAGCCCAACTGCTTCCATTCTGTCACCGCTCACCATCTCCAATCAAGCCAGTATTATGCAGCTTCACCCTTTTCACTCATTGTCAGATCACCATACCTAAGGCGCCAGTGTTTTACTATTCAAGCGCCCATCCAGTGGTTAGAGTGGGTAGACATACGAAAACAGATTTATCCAGCATGCGTTGAACAGAGGTGAAAACAAATTGGCCCCTTACTTTGTAGATGGTTATGCTGAAATTGATGGTGTAAAGTTTGCATGGGAGTTTCTAGGATGCTTTTATCTGGTTGCCCTACCTGCTTTCAACCTCATGGGGACATGCCTTGACAGGAGCCCCTTAGAAGCAATGCATGAAGCCATGCGAAATTACAAAGACTAAAACCATTTACGGCGCCTGCAATTGTATGAAAGAGCATGATTGGTCAGAGATGAGGGTGAAAGCATTTTTAAAGGGCCTTTGAGCCCCTGAACCTCTCTCCCCCTGTTAAGCTCTTACGGGGGCAGGACCTGCGCCGTGAAGTTGAGACACCACGGCTGCCTCTTGAAAAACCGGCGGTATTGGCGTGCGCTCTGTACCTTTCGTTTAAAGAGCTTTCCTGCACATTCCCCCCTCCATCATATCCAAGATTTGATAATACAAAACTACTTTGGGCTCATCGTGCGCATCCCACCCCCCCGCGTCTCTTTTTCCTGTATGCCTTACAAACATCTCAAGTAAATTGGGTCACCCTCGCTGTAGAAAAAAACAATCAGACATCCTCTTGCAAACACGATGATGAGGCCAGAGTGTTGACCTGGGTGTGGGTCAGCTGAATTCAACAAAGCTCTGGATCAAGGTTAGTCCTGAGATTAACGAGGTGGCACTTTGACAGGCGAGGGGATTCCATCTTGTCCTTCATACATACTTTCTGAAAGGAAAGCAGGATTCGGGTACCCCAGAGGTGGATGAGGAAAGCTGGAAAAGTCATCAGAGACTACCGGCTCCATCAAGGCATTTAATAGATGTTTGCAAAATAGAGCCAGGAGACAGGTGTCTAAGCTCTGCCCCCAACAGCTTCAAGTATGCCCAAAGAACCAATATGACAAGAACTCAGATAGTCAGTGAACGACAGTTTTTCCGCTTCTGTTTTCGGACAGTACATGTCAAGTACTTGCTCTCAGCGACAAAACTGCTATGGTTCAGTGGAATACCACACGATCGTTTTCCGCAGATCAATAATGTTTTATCCCACCTTCACCACCCCGCCCATCTCAAGTTTCGGTATCTGGGGAAAAATTAGGAAAAGGGTCCTCTATACCCAACGACAGCGTGATTTATTAGTGAAAGAGGAGAGTCCCCTGGGAAATGGGTCATTATCTGGGATTTTCGGATGGAGTTGGGAGGTACAGCATTCAAGAATACGCCCGCTGGTCCCAAAAGTTATCTACCAAACTAGAAATAGTAAAAGTAGTGATTGGCCAAAAAGGTATCTCCAGACCCGGAAATGCAGCGGGAGTCAACCGATACTGTGAAAGAGCTGGTGGAAGGTTATTTGGATGAGTCTAGGGGGAGGAAGGGTTTCATTCCCCCAGCAAAACATGCTAGGATAAAGACACTCTGCTGAAAAATTCAGCATTCCAGAAAAAGTTTAGAGTGGCGTATGACAAAAGAGCTCTGTTTAGCGATGGGAAAAAGTCTGCCTTTGGATATTGATCATATCACCATGTCTGTGATGGAGGAAATTACTTTGATCTTCAACTTACTGCACCTTTTTCATGTCTGGTGGTGGGACCCAACACTTGTGGGAAAACCTATTTTGTAAAAAGTGTTTTTGAAAATTTAAAGATGTTGTAAATATTGTACCTGAAAATGTAGTGTGGTTTATACTTTTTTTCAACCTATGTATCTGAGCTGCAAAAGATGAATAAAAATATTAAATTTGTCAGAGGTCGAGTCTTTAAGACACAACCTGTTTCCTCCCGAGCAGAGTCATTTGATTTTCTGGATGATGTTTTTTCAGGCCTGTGACCATCCCGAAGTGGTTAGAATTTTCACTCAGCAGACATCATAGGCGTATGAAGCGTCTGATGCTCACTCAAAATGTATTTCATCGGACAAAAAACAGCGCACCATCAGTCTAAACAGTAATTATATGGTGCCTTTAAAATCCTTGAGATAAATTACGGAACTTTCATCAGATCTTTCCCTTTCCCAAAAAACCTTTTTCTGGGAAAATTTTGAAAAACGCCCTCAAAGACCCTCATGCTTTTAATTCTCGACACACCCCTGCCAAAGGTAGACTGAGAACCTGGATACTCCCCCGGGCAGTGGCTGACTGTTTACATTCCAAACCCAGATAAATTCCTCCTCCCTCGCCCTGTGCCCTTATAAAAAGGAACGGCCTTACTCAAAGTTTGTACCTGCTACGCTCAGAAACATCGAGAATATTCTAGCTCCTCCCTTGGACTTTCTCAATGCCTTGTGTGAGATCGCAGTCAATCTTTTGAAAGCATTCCTCTCATTTCAGCAAATTAAAACTAAAGACAGAAAAAAATCAATACTGCTGGTGGACAGAAAAGTGGGTTTTAAACAAAAAGCAAGTGTTGAAGAAGCGAGCGGGCAGATTTCTTTTTTCCCTACTTTCAGCCACATACCTATCCGGAAACCTTGTAGGAGGACTTTTTAGAAAATGTCTCTGAAGATGACCCAGAAATGTTTTCCTCCCACCCCCGCAGTTGAGCCGCTCACCGCCCTGAATCTTCTACTTCTAACAGACACCAAGAGGATTTAGATGTTAAATGAGAGATTTTAAGTGAACAGATTGAGTTCTTATGAAAAAAATTTAAAATACACACATCAACAGTTGTTGTCTCAAACGGAACATGTCTTTGGGCCTTTGGCAGGGGATGACCAAATAGAGAAATACCTATCTCCACGATGGATTAGACCACTGAAAGAGGGAGAGGATAAAAAAACAGGGAAAAAACCCTTTTGCATGGATCAACTTTTCCCATAAATGCCAAATGACTTATCTCTGTCCTTTTTCTTTTAAAAAAATCTTTTTTCAGTGTTCACAAGTCTACGTTTCCTTTTTTAGTATGCATTTATAAAAAATGGGGAAGAAAATAAATCAAATAGGATCATCTGTATCAATCTTTAAACATTTGTAAAAAGCAAGTCAGGTGGGTAAAATCACAGGGTGTAGACTTTCAGATACAGTGTCTGTATTTTTCACAAAAATCAGAAACAGTCATCATTTTTGGATGCATCCAGGTGGTACAAAAGACAGTACAGCTGAGCGATGATCCGCAGGCACGTGGCAGAGAAGATAAAGGCAGTTTGGCCACAGGTGGTGGACAGGTGTTGCAGCTGTCGATTGGGGTTTAAGCTGTGGGATAATATCTCAGTAGATCAGTTTTTCCAAAAAATGCAAGATACTTTAGGGGAATGAGCAAAGTCAAAGGGCAGACCGTAGATTAAAAAAAGGGGGTTCGCCAGCCAGTGTTCACCAAGCATGTGAGGCGGGTGTGTTGATGATAAAACGCAGGGGTTCTAAGTCACAAGGGAGCTGTCTGAGGCCCACACACTGCAAAAACATCATCCAGCATATGATGCAAAAGATTTTCCAGCTAATGATTATCCTTTTTTTTTAGTTAATAATAATCCACCAGCACCTGTCGTTGAGGGTTTATCTCCAAAATGGAATCTTAACAAGCGATAAAAACAGAGAGTAGTGTGGGGCAGAACTCTGAATCTCTTCTCCAGTCTCAGATTTCTATTGGAAATGGGGAAAGGTTCTCAGTTGAGATTGAATACAAGAGGGAACATTTGTTAAATACTTGATGGTTGATGCTCATTGGTAAAGCTTTGAGATGCCTCCCAGTGGCCCTAACGGTTGTAAAATTCTCCCCATTTCTTTATATTTATTTCATCTCATTCGTCTTGGGTGGGTGGGGGTGTAGGAAGTGACATCGGAGAGAAGGGGCATGAAATGTAGGGGGGGGTGGAGGGGATGTCAGAAAGGGACGGGGGTCAATGGAGGGCAGAAGTGAAATCATAAACAGGCGGGCTCAGGCCACATTGGTCAGGTCGGTCACGGTCGGTGGTCGGGGTGGGGAGGGTTATCAATCATTTGACAGAAGGGTGTACTTACTCTTTATGAGATTTCTGGTTAATGCACCGTGCACATTTTATTTCTATCAATAAAAACTCTCCGAGATCATTTTCCTCCATGTCCCGACCTGCTGCTGTCAGTCAGAGAGATTAAAATTTTTGTGCCAAACCTCATTCAACCTCTGATATTTTCTCTTTTCTTTGAAAATGCCATCTCAAATCAAAATTTTTTTTTTTAATAATTTTCACTACATTTAAAACACATGTCTTTAACCTCCAAATCATATTGAACTGCTTTATTCTGAATGCAACCCTTTAGTTTATCAGGCTCGCACGAACCACAAAATTTTCATTTTTTCTGGTTTCTATGAAAAGTGAAGGGTCATCAGATTTACAAATTCAATGTGACTCCTGCTGCAGGAGGTTGTTAAAAGAACAAGACAGAGAGAGAAAAACCAAAGTAATATCAGAGTGTGAAAGTACAAACATGGTGTGAAACTGTTGAGCTGCTCATGTTTTCTTCTCTGACATGTCAGTTTTTAGAAACCTGCTCAGACAGGTACATCATTCACCATTCAAACTCCTTCATTTCGTGTTTGGTTTAACGTTCTTCAAGGGGAAATTCAGTGACTTGGAAAATTTCTTTTATCCAGCCACTGATTTCTGCTTTTCAATCCCATTTCTCAGAGACACCAGTGTTGTTCTTTTCTTCATGGTGGAGGTTTCTCTGCTCACTCAGTAAAGCTGGGTCCTTCAGATGGGTGTTTTGACAATCACCTGAAAGCCCCTTTGGGTGCTTTGGTGATTCCATTTATCTAATTATGGACTTTTTCAAACCAACTGGCTTTACCACTGATGTATTTAGATGTGTCCTGAGTGTTTGTGTTTTAATTATTAATGAATTCAGATCACATTAGAGATCTGTTTAACTTTATTAAATGGACTTTTTCTGTTTCGAGTGTCAAAAGAAATAAATTCCCTTTGATTCAACCCTTATGTTGTTGTACAACATTGAATCAAAGGAAACACCTAAATTTAAATCAACAGCTACACAATGACGTAAACCTTTAACAGAAAAAGAAGAAGAAAAATATTAATCCATTTAAATAAAAAACTGTAGATTTTAGTGACACTTTCCAAGTAAGCGAGCTGTTCTCCTCTCACACACTCCTTCTCTCTCTGTTCTGGCCTCTTAATAAAGCTTGATAAGCAGTGGTGTATTTCTATTGTAATCCACCAAAAAAACATGACACATACTTAGAAATTTGTTCGGGCTCAAAATGTGTGTGTGTGTGTGTGTGGTCTTGCTTAAATTCACATTACACTGATATCTTGTGGGGCTCAGTGGGGATTTTAAGAAGTGTGACATCTCTTGGTGACACAGATTTGTCATGAAGCTGGGAAAACAGATTTCTGGCCATGAACAGGGCTCAGTAAACTAGACTTTATTCTGGTTCAGTGTAGCTCCTGACAAACTCTCCACTTGTTAAATGAAGTGATTCAGTTACACTGAATTAAACAGCTGTGAGCTTCAGCCAGTGGGATGTGAAGAGGAAGCAAGATGAAACACTGCTCTTTGGGAAATGACATACAGTGGTAGGAAGTATTCAGACCCCTTCAGTTTTTGCAGACTTCACTGTTGTAGATTTAATTTTTAAAAAGATAAAATCAGCATTTGTTAATCAGTCAATTTGATTGAAAATGGGCCTGATTCACATTTGGTTAATTATCTATTTGAATTTATTTGTTTTTCACTTAACTATAGGATGAAAAAAAACAGCACAAAACTTCTCTTCACCATCTTTTAGTGGAGTGGTACAAAGTCATGTTAGGGGCCGCAGTCTCCCCCCTTCCTCGTGTTTTTGGGGGAACCTCCCCAGTGTTTTTTGTTTGTCCCCTGTTTGTCTGTGTTCTTGTCTTTTGTGTGTGAGGTCTGGGTGGTTGACTTCTTTGGTTTCCCTCCAGGCTCCCGCTCACCCTTTTCTGCAATCACCTCATCACCACACCCTCAGTTTTCAGGGGTATTAACACCACTTTTTCTCTCCACACCATGTTGTCAGTTCACGTAGTGTTAATCTTTGTTATGATAATGTTTGATGAGCAGATGGATAAGCTCAGTGTTGATTAAAAAGGAAACAATTCTCCCTCCACCTGTGTCTGTGACAAAGTCTGACACTTTCCCTAAATGCTACTGAAGACACTATTAGTGAAGACAATAAAAGTGTGTGTCCCACTGCTGATCACTGTAAACCTCCATTTCTGTCAGGAGGACATATGAACTGGATTCTCTCATCCTTTGTTTTTTCCTTTACTTAAATAGCAACTTTCAAATACACTTTAACATTTGTTTACATAGTTTAATTTGATGTAATGTTTAAACAAATATTTAATCAGTTTACTCAGTCCTGTTTCTATCCCACCACATTTGTTCTCTCTCAGAATAATGATGCCATCCATTAGTTTCCTGATACAAATCTATTTAACCTGTTAGAAATCAAAGGGCAGATGAAATTTTGCTGATTAGAAATAATGAATTAACTTGACTCCACTGAATGAAGTCAATGTCTTTCAAATCCTTTTGTGGGCTGGGGGTTCCTCCCCATCCAGTTCCCCCCACAGAGGTGAACCATGCACTTCAACACAAGACTTGTGAAAAACAGTGGCATGCTGGGAGAGCTTCAAAACAATATGAAGACAAACCAAAAACAGAAAACAACAACACACTTTGCTTAGTTCAGAACCCGACCAAAAAATAGGAGCATAATTGAGGAGGCAATGATAGCACAGTAACTGTGCATGTGGACTTTTTTTGAGGGGTGGAGATGAAAGTATAGTTCTGAGGTGCAGTCATGCCACTCGTCAGAAACCCCCACAGTTCAACCTGCACACTTGCATGTACTATCAAGAAACTTCTCTGCCCCTGCAGTGTCCCCCCAACTCTAGGGTTTCAAGGAACAACCTGGGAAATTCTTCCCCACCTCACATGAAGGGCACCAGATGGCATAGGGGGTATTGTGAAAAGGACTGCAGACCTTTTCGGGGAATGACATTGTGAATGGGAATATTTCCATGATATGGTTGGCAGAAGCCCCTCCCGCACTAAGCCTATATCATTCTGAAGCTGACATCAGCCTATTGATGCACTCCTTTCTCTACCACTAAAATCTGTACCTGCAACAAAACCCCTCAGGTCATACCACACACCAAACGACTCTGAGATCCATTGCAGGTCACTGTCCTGTTTCTGCAGTGACTACAGGTTGAGGTTCAGCCCAACCATTTCCAGTTGACTGCCAACACACCCAGAGCACAGGTTGAGGATGATGGTCCCTATACCAATAAAGAGGGAAAAGGGCCTTTGGCAATGTTGATGGAGGAAATGGAACAGGAGGGGAAATGAAAAGAAAATGGAATGGGAGGAAAGTGATGATTCAGTTGCCTGAGCCAGCCCTACTAAGGGCTATATCCTTAACTGTAACAGTGTCTATAGAGATAATTGTGACTAACTATAAGTTTAATAAATAACTAGGACTGTAACTACAACTAATTATAAGCTTTATCAAACAAGAAGGTTTTAAGCTTCGCTTTTAAAATTAGAGAGGGTGTCTGCTTCCCAACCCAAACTGGCAGTTGGTTCCATAGGAGAGGGGCCTGATAGCCAAAGGCTCGGCCTCCCATTCTACTTTTAGAGATTTTGGGAACCATAAGCAAACCTGCATTCTGGGAACGAAGCAATCTGTTAGGATGATATGGTACTATCAGCTCTTTGAGATATGAAGGAGCCTGGCCATTGAGGGCCTTATATGTAAGGAGAAGGATTTTAAAATCAATTCTGGATTTTACAGGAAGCCAATGAAGAGAAGTTAGTACAGGAGTAATGTGATCTCTTGCTAATTCCAGTCAGTACTCGCTGCAGCATTTTGGATCAGCTGGATGCTTTTTAGAGAGTTAACTGGACATCCTGATAATAGGGAATTACAGTAGTCCAGCCTAGAAGTAACAAAAGCATGGACTAATTTTTTCAGCATCACTCATGACAGAATGTTCCTAATCTTACTGATATTATGCAGGTGAAAGAAGGCGGTCCTAGAGACTTGTTTTATATGTGAGTTAAAGGACAGATCCTGATCAAAAAATAACTCCAAGGTTCCTCATAGTCGTACTGGAGGCTAAATTAATGCCATCCAGAGTAACTATATGATTAGATAAACTGTTTCTGAGGTGTTTGGGACCAAACAAAATAACCTCAGTTTTGTCTGAATTCAGAAGAAGAAAGTTACAGGTCATCCAGGCCTTTATGTCTTTAAGACATGCCTGAAGTATGGTTAACTGATCTGTTTCTTGTCTGGTTTCATAGATAAATATAGCTGGGTATCATCCAGATAGCAATGGAAATTTATTCCATGCTTCCTGATAATATTGCCTAGGGAAGCATGTATAAGGTGAACAGTATCGGTCCAAGCACAGAACCCTGTGGAACTCCATGACTTACTCTGGTATATATGGAGGGATCATCATTAACATGAACAAACTGGTATCTATCTGATAGATATGATTTAAACCAGCCTAGTGCTGTTCCTTTAATCCCAATAACATGTTCCAATCTATCCAATAGGATATTATGATCAATGGTGTCAAATGCAGCACTAAGGTCTAGCAGGACAAGTATAGAGACGAGTCCATTATCTGATGCTATAAGAAGGTCGCTGGTAACTTTCACCAGTGCTGTCTCTGTGCTATGATGAACTCTAAATCCTGACTGAAAACTTCAAACAAACTGTTCCTATGTAGATGATCACACAACTGAGTTGCAACAGCCTTTTCAAGAATTTTAGAATTAAAGGGGAGATTGATATAGGTCTATAGTTTGCCAAAATGTCAGAGTCCAGAGAAGGCTTTTTTAAGTAAAGGTTTGATAACTGCAACCTTAAATTCCACAGGACAGGGACTGTGGATTTTATAACTCTATCATTTCCATTAGAATTTCTTCAGAAAGGATCTTGGCCCTGATAGCATAGACTTCCTGGAAATCCTTTCCTTTAACACAAACTACAGTGCATCACACCAAACAAAAGTTAAGAAGTTGAGCAACCAGCAGAATATCTCACAATCATGATCAGCATTAAAAAAACTCATTATTGTCCATGAATGATAAACACACAATCAAACCTCTGGACTTATGGGTATGATTACTTGTCATCCCAATTTCCTGATATATCCATTTGGACAAAACATTTCAAAACATTAACTTCTAGACACTGACATGAACTACTAACATGTACTGACTTACTGAAAACCTTGAGGTGATTTGGACTTTCCTGTAGTTTCCTCTTGTCCTTGTAACAGCAGTAGCTCCTCCTTCCTTGTCACATAATTGTGCAGAAATATCTGAGTGGTTCTTTTCTTCCTAAATCATGAGCAAGTCCTGTCCAGTCCAACTGTTTCTGCTCCTGCTTTGACTTCTGAACTTGTCTCTGGCTGTGTGTCCACTTACTGCAGCCTGTGAGCATCAGACTGTAGAATGTTGATACATCAAAGGCATCAAAAGGACAAACACACACACACACTCATGCACACACATACTGGTACTTTATGTCTTTGTGAGGACACTTGCTGACATAATGCATTCCCCAGCCCTGCACTCCTAACCCTAACCAAAAACCTAACTCTAACCCCTGAACCAAGTCTCAACTTCAAAACAGCAACATGAACACAGATGGAAACACTGCACAGAGCTGCTTTGGATGGTTTAACAGGTAGAGATCATCAAATAATGGAATGACCTGGATACCTTCATCTGTTTCATAAACACATGGAGGATCTCCCAAACACAAAACTTAAACACAATGTGATTCACAGGTAAACACATTTGCATGTAAACTCTCACACCAGCATAAAAATAAGTCATTGTTTTAGGATCTGGAAGAAGAAGATCCAGGATGAAGGGAGGATCAGGAGACAGGAGCCCACAAAAGCTTTTCTCCTCTATTTCAACCACAGAGGGGCGCTATACCATCAGTAATGGCTAATCTAATCTTCACAGGTTCCACTGATGTACTGCTGTCTGTGCTCCCCTGCGTGATGAGAGATGTGGTTTATTTTACATGTGTGAAACGTTGAAATTGCACCAACAGGTCTTCAACAGCCACCTGTTTATTCAAGGAGGATAGGTGGAGGATTATCTTCCTGATATAACAATTTCAGATGCAGTCTCACAGCACCTGACAAGCACTGGCGCCCAGAGGTGCAACACTGGAACAGGGGGCCAATGAGAAAGAGGGAGAGACAGGAGAGATGATGGATTAAAAATTACAAACAAAAATTTCCTTTGGCCTAAAAATGCATCAAATTGAATTAGTGATTAAGATCAACAACTAGTAACAATAGGGGGGATTCTAAGGAAAAATAGAAAAACTTCAGAGAATAATAAAAATGAAAGATTGGCAAACTATAGGAAAATCTAGAAATTCAAAACAACCATGTGGAACAGAAAAATTTACATATCGAACATCAAACCAGAACTAAATCTAAATCATGGAGCCACTGCACCCTTATGAAATACAAATAGGGTTAATAATGAAACAATTGTATTTACAATACTCTTATATGGTGTGTGTATGTGTGGGTGTGTATATTTATGAAATTATCTTATATTTTTGCATGATATATGAAAGTTTTTGCATGCTTTTCTTCCAATTTATTTATATAATGGTATTTTTATACATTGCACTTATACCAACTTTTTCAAGCACTTACCTTAATGTTATTTATTCCTTTATCTGATATTTATTATATTGTAATAATGTTATTAACCATGGTAGATGACTCCATTTTTTTAGAGAGATCGACTCTCCGTTCCAACCTAAAAATGGAGGGACATTAAATAAGTTGGTGTAAGAAATATAAAAGAAAAAAGAAAAACAACAACAACATAAATTAGAATCAACCTCTCAGGAGTAAAAGGAAAAACACAGATCATAAAGGGAAGTGGGGGTGGTGACACTGTGCAGGCACCTGTGCCAGTGCACCTTAGTCACAATTGGTGATTATTTAAGAATTAATCCTTCTTAACCTAACCTAATATATAAATCTGTGCTCTCTTTAATTAATATGTATACTAATTGTATATTTACAATTATATGTATATGTATATTTATGTATATATATTTATGGAGGTGCTTGTGTGACTGGGCCATGTGGTGGTGGTGGGGTGCTTTATGGATTTTATTTAAGAACAATAATGTTTTCTACAGTGTTTGGGGCTCAGGCGATTCTACTCTTTTGACACAATTTCCAGCCTTGAAAAAAACACCCTCTCACAGGGGACAGACGGTTGGTGTGCACAGAAACTGCAGAGCCAGTTTGTATGTAATGGATAGACATGCTTCTGTGTATGCCAGTAACAGTAAAGGGTCTTGGAATGTCTTGGAATGTTCTGTTCTGCAAGGTATCTTTGGACTTCAACTATGGCTTGCTGCTTCGCACTGGACTGGTCCACAGCCCTGAGTCACAGTGGGTCAAAAAGTTCCCCACAGGTCACTACCTCCTGCAAAAAGAGTACATAATATTGGCTGGGCAATCAAACATTCACAAATATTAATGACATCATATGGCGCATACCTGGGCTGTGGATAGCCGATGTTGAAGGCCCTGGTGGAGTGTCACCACAGGTGGCTGTGGGAGGGCCCTGTGAAGGAATGTGGTGTGATGTAAGTACATTCACCTTCCCTCAGTCAATTTGACTGCCTCGACATTTCAACTGGCTGTGGAGATACCAGGACTTTTAAATCTAGGGGTCCAACAATGTTGCCAGTGTCAAGCCACTCTGACTTTCCCACGCTTGCCATGTGGTCAACAAGATAAGGCGATATGAGATTGTCATTAACAGCCAGTTTAGTAGAGTCAGTTTTTACATGCAGAATCTCACGCAACACTTGTGTGGTGAAGCATCTTCATGAGTGGTATAACTTTTGAGGCTGACACACGCTTCTCTATCAGATATAATTCCACTGTGGCTTGGTGGAAGGGCCCCAGCACTTTTATTACTTCCTCTATGGCATCATACTCCATTGAAGTGAGTGGTAGAATGTCTCTGTGAGAGGGATACAAGGGGCCTTTTCCAACAAGTTCGCGCTGTTCAAACACAGGCGCCGTGAGCATGAATGGAGTGCTATTCCTCCATCTGGTTTCTACTTGATTATTAGTTTGTGTTTTTTGTCTGCACCATTGATTCCTGCATCACAGCCCAAAGCGTTCCTTTGCTGTAGTGCGTTTATTCGGAGTGAATTACAATTTTCTGGATTTTGCCCGTAGGGTCCGATAAGGCCGGTACCTGGTCAAGTGACTTCTTGAACAATAATTAAGTTGAGTGATCGGGCAACAGATACTGTGCCTCACCTGAAGTGTTCTGGCACAGAGCTATCTATATTCGATGCAGCATCTGTGACCAAGCACCTCATTTTGCCCTTGATTCCCCACTCTTCTATGATTTTTATCTGTAACATTGCCAAGTTTTTTCAGCTGTGTGACTCTGTGGAAAATGTGTTCTACACCTAGCAAAGATGGTATCTAGGGTGTCCTCCTCTGTAATAAAGTGGCATGTTAACCTCAGATGAGGCCTCCATGTTAAGAGAGATATCCACATGTTCACAAGTCAGACTCCCATAATGCAGCCTTCTGGATCTCTTCCTTGCCTGCCTTTTCCTTTGGGGCAGTATATTTCTGTTCCATCATAGCCTTTAGAGCCTGGAAAAGAAAAAAGAAAGAAAGAGATTACATGCGTGCTCTAGGACATACACACAGGCATGGGGGGATTGAACCATCAACCCTGGGGTTGAAGAGCAAACGATCTACCAACTACACCACAGACACAACACATGTTAACTCACCACATATTAAGATCTCCAAATCCTTTTTAATAGTAGTACTAACACTAGCATCATACATATGCAGTGCAGCCTGTACCTGTCTTGTATGGAAGAGTGTAAGTTGGATCAAGGACACGGATGAGGGTTCCTAATCCCTCATCTTCCACACCACTGAGAAAGGTTGTGAATCTTTTTAACAATCATATTAACTAAGGCTTCCATCCACCTCATGTTTCCTGGTACCGTGGGTACAGAGATGAGCCATGTCAATGTTAATATTACAACATTATGTCAGCCACAATGAAGTGAATACTCTATTGAATGAGACATGAGGGGTATATTACTTGGCTCTGGGATGTGCCTGTTCATTTCTCATGGAATGCACGAAGGTGCCTCAACATACAAGTTGTGTTGCTTTGCTGTAGTGCAGAGCTCTCTCAGCTTTTG
Organism: Toxotes chatareus; assembly: GCA_016801885.1. Taxonomy (NCBI): domain Eukaryota; kingdom Metazoa; phylum Chordata; class Actinopteri; family Toxotidae; genus Toxotes; species Toxotes chatareus. Next base: position 103,322 of record JAFBJY010001245.1, on the reverse strand, counting down.
AGCGGCATTTCACCTTCCAACAATAACATTGATATGAGGATATGTATATTCTGTGTGCAAGATTCATATCTTGTGAAACAACACACACATAAATACATACACACATATTTTTATATTATATATTATATAATTCCTATCCATCCTCCATTTATTGGGAGATATCATGTCAAAATGATCCGCCATTGCTGATACACGCTTTTTTTTTTTTTGGTGGCTCCATTTTAACTCCAGTCACACAAACACTCTCTGTGTTTCGTATGAGCCCTTTTTCTGAAATTCAATCGCTCTAATCACAAAGCCGGAGGCAGTCCGTGATTGCAAAACAGGGCCTCTGCTTGCCGGTGGTCATGTGGATATTCTGACAACTGACGAAGGCTTCGCACAGGCTTCATTTGAACACGCTTCTTTTACTCATTACAGGCCTCGGGCTTCGTGTCAGACGATGAATATCACTAGGCCTTAATTTTGGTACCTTTTATCTAATTTGACTTGGAAATTAAAAAAATATTGACTGAATTGGTCATCATTGACAATTTTTTAAACTATTGAATTCCAAATAAGATAATTGATTTTAATCTCAACAAAAATCAGTCGGGGGCCTGCCCCAGTAGGCCTGCCACCTGACAAAAAGGAAAAGAACTAACAGAAATGGAGTAGAAAAGACTTTTCTTCCTTCTAATTTTCCTCTTTGAGCACTTCACCTGAATAGACCTAACGAACACCTGGATTCTCCAACGCAATCCTAAACCAGCAGAGAACCTCGCCAGGGGAAGATTCAACCTCGGACCCTGGAGAACAGGACTCACAGGCCCTCACTGACCAAAGTATTCTTTTCACAGGACCAAGATGACCCACTCCAGCCTAAGGAGGGAGACTGCAACAACACAAAACAAGAATAGAAATGAGAGACAGGACCACATTCAGAAAATAGAACCACAACCAATAGAAATGAAGAAGTGGATCAGAGAGAATTTAATTCTCAATACCTCAGGACAGCACCCAGATGAGTTCACCCGCAATCTGGCTTAAACACTGCTTTTGACTATTAATACGAGCAGTTCATCATAAAAATATCATAGACCAGGCCATTCACCACAAATCCACCTAAGGGCATGCTGAGACAGGTAGATAGACTGATTTATGTTTATTAAATCCCTCCTCCCCAACAGAACAAGTTAAAACTGCAGTAAAAGAAATCACGAAAATAACCTTTCCATTCTATGTGACCACTATTCAAAAATCCAAATAGAGTATAATCAGGCTACCACTGAATGAAACGGCATTTCAAATGCAATTGGCTGGGCCAAGAAACGCTATAAAGCCAGACTGACCTAGCTGACAATCACAACTGCTCCGTAGCCTCTGCTGGAGCCCTCCCACATTTCAGACTCCATTGCTCTGGCCTCAGAAAGAAAAGTCCCGGGTCCAAAAAAAAGGGAAATTAAAAAGGGGGTTTTCCCTTCACCCAAAAAAAATAAATTTTTTTCCCCCTTTCCCTTCAACCTTAAATTTTTTTGGGCCTCCCCCTTTGTCAGGGTGCTTTTTCCCCCGGGCCCCCAAAACTTTTCAAAAAAAACCAATCCCCATTTTAAAGGGGGTGTTAAACCACCCTTTTAAAATTTTTCCCCCCCAAAGGTTTTTTTTTCCCCCACCAAAAAAAACCGGGAACCAAAACCCCCCCTTTCACCCGCCACAAACCCCCTCTTTCCCCCCAAAACCCTCATCAAACCAACCCACAGGCCCAAAGGCCGGGTTTTGGGCCACACCAACCCAAACAAAAAAGGTTTAAAAAGGGTTTCAAACAAAAAAAACCCCCCTAAAAAACAAGGGGTTCCCCTGCAACCCGGGGGTTTCCCCCTTGGGGCCAACCAGACAGTGTACACCGCGTAAAGCACATGCTACCGAGGGACATTCCTCCAATTTTCACCTAAATGGAAGATTCATTACCAGTGGCCAGGCACCGCAGGTCATTTCCAAGGAGTTTAAACCTTGCGTAACGAGCCCCAAGAGCTTCCACCAATTTAAGGCACCCAGCAAACACTGCCCTCACCTTTTCCCCCGGGCCCACAACTGACCGCTCCAAAACCCCGAAAAACCCCCAAACAACCCCTGAACTGTTGAAACCGGAAGCTCCAATGCCCCCAGCTTACTGCTTTTCAAACCGTCCACATGTTTCCAGCTTTGCCAAAGCAGAGGCCCCACTCCATGGAAAACAGCTGTGGGCCACCTTCTGAGTTTAGCTCCTAACCGTAGGAGTTGGGTATGGACCAACCTCGCCAGCTTTGGAAAACCCCCACCATAAAGGGACCCACCCCCATAACAAGAGAAACGCCTACGAGATTTAAAGGGATCTAGGGTGGCCCTCATCAGCAACCTTTCCTCCCACAGAGGCCTTCGATGCCCCAAACTGATTTCTTGCACCAGCAACCCAAGCCCAAGGCCAAGCCCAAAGGGGCGTCTGAAAAGCCAATTTTACGCTGCGATGAGAGTGCTGTCTTCCCTCTTGGAGATGCACAGGCGAAATGTGGAAAAGGTTTGAGGCAGGTCAGGTCCAGCATTTCTGGATCACTGCGAAAAGCAAGCACCGCAAGGGAAAGGGAGCTAAACCGAAGCCAGAAGGAAGAGGAGGTTTCCAGATAACAAGGAGTGAAACCCAGAAAGGGGAAAGGGCCAGGAGGTGCCAAGACACACGAGGCAATGAGCCAGGCCTGAGACCTTTGCTGCACTTAGAAAAGCGAAGGCAAAGCTGGAAATCTTGTGTGTCAGACTGTAAAAACATGTCTCTTTATCTCCCGGCAAAAGTCCAAAGCAAGCTTGAAGCGGAAGCTCAGGCGAACAAAACGGTCCGGGCATTCAGGGAAGCGCCAGCCAGGCTCCACCTAGGGGAAAGGGCCAGACACCAAGCGGCTTGCAAGGGAAGAAGGAGCCAAAGGAAGGGAGTTAAGAAACAGGGGGAAGGAAAAAAGGGAAGGGGAAAAAGGAGAGGAGAAAGGGCAGAAAAAAGAGGAGTGAGGGGAGGAGGAAGAGGAAAAAAGAAAGGCCAGGAAAAGAGAGAGGGAGAGAGGAGCTAGAAGGGAGGGCAAGAAAGGGGGGAGGAAAAGAACCTGAAGGGGGAAGAGGGGAGGGGAGAACCTAATTAATGGGCTTTTTGGGGGGGCCAGGAAGGAGGGAGAAAGGAGAGGAAGGAAGGAAGGGAAAAAATAAAGGGCTTTTTGGTAACCCGCGGTATGTCCCAATTGGGGAATCAGAGTGGCGGTTTTTGGGAAAAAGGAATGGGACAATACATGTGATTGGGGAAAACATAATAATGGAGACATAAAGGTCAGTTGAGCGGTTTTTAACAGATAAACGGTGGGAAACTTAGGAAAAAACCCCCGTTAAAAAATGTAAACAGTTCCCGGTAAAGTGAAACTAAAAAGTAGTTACTTTTGCGACATTATAAAATTTTTATAGTCTTGTGTTAAAACATGTGAACGCCATTCTTAAGCAGGGACCATTTTCTTTAAAAGTAAAATGCACCAGGAATATTTTACAAATGTATAAATGACAATTATCCCCTGTTTTAGGCTATATTTTAAATGTTATTATAATTTTCATAAAATTTTTATAATCCCCTGGCTTTTGCCATATTTTGATGATTTTGGACAAGCACCCCAAATTGGACCTTTCCTTTTTGTATGCTATATTTGGTTTAAATTATGCCTGAGGATTATATAAAAATTATATTTATATCAATATATTTACAGAGTTAAAATAAATTTGCTTTTTCCACAGTCGTTAAAGCCATGACTTTCCTTTGACTTTAATAGAATTGAATGGATTAAAACAGCCTGAATATAAGGGATTTTTCGATAATTTATTTTTATATACCATCAATAAAGTAAAATAAATTTAATTATTATCATAAAATCCGAATAATTTCTTTTCTGTCCTAGCTTTTTAGTTTAAAGGCAAATTTGGACGTAATGTTTTTATATAACCAACCTTTTAATAAACTTCTGTTTAAATACACAGGTAATGTTAACAAAACCTAAAATTTTTTTATTTTGGTTAGCTGGTGTAAGCGAGTGTTTAAGGAAAGTAAGAAGAAAAACTCCTCAAGGTCCAGGCATAAAAAATTATTGCTCCCTCCACCTAGTCTGGGGTTTAAATTCCTTTGAAGGAGGAAAGAAAAACATCGGGTTCAATTTTTCAACGTCAGATTTTTCTCCCTAGTTTCCCCTTTTCATAACTGTTCACGAAATTGTGGAACGGGCTGGAAAATTACCCAGCTTCTTTATAACACCTGGGTTTCGGGTCCTTGGATTTAAAGGGCAAGGCTTCTCTTTTTTATGTTAGCTAAATCCTGGGAAACCCCGAAAAGGACCCCCATCGTGGATGTTATGGCTGTCCGTCTTTGACTCAGTTTAAGGAAGGATTTTCCCTGAAAACCCACTACAGACGAGGGGGCCCCTAAGAAAGTTTGTTTTCTGCTCTTTAAGAGGTTTTTTTAAAAGAGTTAGTTGATGAATGGTGATGAAAGAAACCTTCTAAGGAGTTGTGCCGAAAAAGGCTGATTCAAAGCTAATTAAAAGTCTTTGACTATGGGTTATGAGAAAATGTATCGGACGCTGTTATTTTAAAAGCGGGTCTTGAGAATTTGGGACAAAATTAGCAATTTAAAGTTAGTTGGATTGAAAGTGTAATACAAACAAATAGAGGTAACCCAGTACTAGGGGTAAAATTATTCTTCCTATCGGAAAATCCCAAAACACCAGTTTTTCCAAAAGGATTTTTTAAATTCGTAGGGGATTTTTATTACTTTTTGGGTTGCCAGGATTTAAATATAAAGACAGAGGGATAACGGTAAAAACTCAGGTTTTAATTAGTTTTTGGGGAACCAATTTATCATATGGGGTTATACTTCTTAAAAAGAAAAGGTCAAATTCACTGAATTTGTCTTGTAAAGATAATATAATTTAATAACCTTTCCTGGCTTGTAACTTTTTATTTCTGGGAGTCATGTTTAAGGCTCCCCATTGCCTTTTATTGTTTACAATGAAATCGATTTCTAAACCTATGTTTGCCCCCTGCCGTTTCATAATTTAAGGTGAGACACATTTATAATTTCACAAATGGTAATGTAAACCCCAATTTTGTATATTGTCCTTTCCCTTCTTTCCCAAGCTGTCATTTCTTCTCTCTTTAAAACCCCCCCAAAAAGGGGTTCCCCCTAGGTTATCAGAAAATCCGTGAAAAGGATTTTTTGACCATCCCCAAGTTCCGGGGGTCCTAGTTTTAAGTTTTGGGCAATTTTGTGTGGAGGCGTTTTTTAAAATTAATATTAAATTGATCGGTAGAATAAAAGGGGAAATCGGGATCAACTGCTTTTGTGGAAATTTGGTTAAAAATCAAGCTGGTAATTTTCCTACTACTTTCCCAAAAGGATGTCAGGTGCATTAACAAACCTTTCCAACAACAACCCCCCCAAATGAAAATAAGGGCGAATTCTAAGCTACAATATCTTGCCATTAAAAATAAAGAAAATAAAATTTCCCCTTATGAAATAGTTTTGTTTAATTATCCTTCCCAAAGGAGAAACAGTCCTTTAAAGGGCAAAATGAGGAAAAAGAATCCAAAAAGACAAAGGGAAGTTAAAACCAATTTTGTTAAGTTACAGCTTTTCTATCATGGGTATGAACATGCAATGCATTTTTCAAAAATCACATTTTTTATAAAATTTCAGGAAAGGTTTCAAGGGAAAATCGAACAGAATTTTCCAAGTAGAAACCCACATTTTTGTAAAACCAACGAGCGGGAACCCCATGAACATGACCTTTTCCCCCACACATTCTGGGATTTCTACGGACATAATTGTCACTGGGGATTAACCCTGGTCAATAAAAAGTGTCCGGATTAGGAAATGTGGGAACTTAAACCCACAAAATAAGTAGATAAATTGAATGGTAAATTTCCAGAGAAGTAAATAAATTTTAAAAATTTTGTTTGGAAAGGTTTCAAACCCAAAAATCTTAAAATCCATTGCAAAAAGGGTTACAACCAGTTCAGGTTGCCCGCTATGCCCAGGGTTTTAAATGTCCTTCCTCAAAGGTTCAGGATAAAAAAAAATTTCCCTTAAATTAAGAGCAATGATAAAGTAAAGTTTGCCAAAGGGGAAAAAGTAAGTAGACGTTTGTAAGACATAAGCGGTTCCCACGGGCCAATGACGATATAGCCTTGCCAGGCGTTTTATTCAACGAAGATATCAGTTTTGGACAAAACAAAATTAAAATTATCAATACGGATTACAAAGAAACATTTGGGGCTTATTTCGAGACGCTACTTAAGTCTCCAAAAATTCTTTTTTGCCAAACTTGAATGATAAAGGATTAATTGGAAAAAATTTTACACCTAAATTTTGTTAACAGCATAAAAAGTTCTTGTAAAGCAAGGAAATTGTTTTTAGGGTAAGTATAACATTTCACCCCTGGTTTTCTGAAATAAAAGGGTTTTTGAAAATTCACCCCGGAACGGGGAGAGGTGATTTGTAAAAGACCCACTTGCTTTGGGGATCCCCTTTTCCTTTCAATCAGAATGGGGCCCCTAAGGGATGGAAAGGGAAAGTTAGTAGACAGGTGAGGTTTTGGGACCATTTAATGGATTTTGGTCAAAAACAAACCTCTTAAACTGTTTAAATTGGCTGAGGGAAAAAATTTTAATAGGGTTTTAAAAGGATGGGTACCTAAAACCCCCAACAAGAGCACTCAAAGCCAGACAACACCACTGGGAAATTTTGGGCTGTACCAACCCAACACCAGGTCTTTTACAACGGGCAGAGACGTGGTTCCAGTAAATAATCAATATACTGCCCAAAATAACTTCAGTATGTTCTTTAAACATTTATAAAACACCATTCACACACAGAGTATTAAAATACTATAAACAGCATTCACACACACAGGGGCGTGAAGGAAGGGGGAGACCCTATTGGGGCTGAGGCTTACAGGGAGCCAGCTCGATAGAGAAAGTAGGGATCCCAAATAATATATACAAAAGTATCTAGCCAGCCACACACACCTACCATTAATGAAAGTCAAAGGAACCCATCGTAGGACTAGAGGAGGCACATGACACAGGAAGAGGGAAACCACCACTCCGGCACCACACCACTTCCACCTAGGGTGACCAGATCCCAATTACCTGAATGTGGGACAAAGACTACGTTTGCATGGGACAGTAATGGGAGACAATGTGGGACACCAAATGCACTGCTGCAGTCTAAAGAGCTTAAAAGAAAAAATAATAATAAATATTTCTATTCTGCTCCATCAAAAGTCTTTCAGCTCTCTCTATCACAGGCAACAATTGCAGGCAGACGGGCCCCACACAGACAATACACTTTCAGCTTCCATCCATGTCTCACACGCTACGCCGTTTTGACTTTAGACGGTGACCACGATTCTTGCGACTGCGACCTGCGTCCCAGTTTTGATTGATATGATCAAACAACCCGCCCCTATTTGACAAATGCCAGATTATAAAACACGCATTTAAAAAGCTGGAGTCTGACTGTCAACAATGCAGTGGGACAATCGTCTCTAATTGCGGGACATTAATGAAAGTAGTATAGTGCGTGATTGTCCTGCACTAAAGGGACATCTTGGTCACCTTACCGCCACCACCTTCAGCCTCAGCCAATGAACAGGGACAAGGAAATAAAATTGATGGGGTCACTCCCTAACACAGGAAAAACAAATAACCAATATACAAAATACTAATAAAGAAAAACAATAAATCAATGCCATACAAATTAACATCAGTAAATTAAACATAATATAAAATTGTTGTCACAAAGCAAAAGAAACAAACACAGAGACACAAAAGAAGCTTGAAATCCAACTGAGTATCAGGGCTAATTGAGTCCACAGAACGTCAAAAAAAAAAAACAAGAAAAGAAAGAAGAAAGAGAAAATAAAACCAGCAGAGGATTCCTAGGGTTAAACAGAATATTTGTCAGAAGCAGCCAACCTAGCACAGCCTAATGAAAGCTTGCAAAGAAAGAAAATAACTCAGAACAATAACTCAAAACCCATTCTAACTAAATGCAACAAAGGAAATAAAGCATTAAATGAAGATAAACCCCACGTGCAGGTCATTCATTCAATTTTAAAAGTCCAGGCCTGCAAAGGTAAGCAAACTGCCCATTCAATACTCGCGTAGGAAATGGGTGATTGGTGTTGTCCACCCAGCAGCCCGACAGCAACAACACCGAAGCGCCTGGAGCGACGGCAAGTGCAGCGGAGAAACCGCAGGAGCTTTGACAAGATGGGACAGAACAAAATAAAGCAGCGGTATTTCTCTCCGTGCAGAACAAAGCAGCTGGCAAATACTTCGGGATTGTGAGTTACGTGTGACTACCTGAGGGAGAGAGAAGCTGAGCGTGTCTCTTCTAGCAGCAACCTGCGGTTAATTGCAACACACTTTGGGGAATGAACCCTGAGAGCCACGCACGTCGGTGGAGGATCAGCAGTTCGGCGTCTGTGCCAGCGACAACAAGAGCGGAGGAGAGTGGCGCGACCAGGGAAGTGTGCCTCGGGGCCAGGAACAAGAGAGGATCAAGATATGGCCACAGAAATTCCTTTTATGAAATTGCCTCACATGGTGGTAGGCTAACGCTTGAGGACCGAGGCAAGCACTGATAACTACAATCATTATTCCTACCAACTTTCCCCAGCTAAGCAGAAAAAGTTTGGTTTTACGTGTCAGTAACATACCACAGCTCTGATATGGCTGTAACTGATCGATAAACAGTGACATAATGCAGACATCCCCAAAGTACAAAACAAGAACTGGGTGATTGAGACTAAACTCCAAACTGTAGACACTGAGGGTAGAAGCTGCAAAAGTCCTGGAGAGCTGAAAACAGAGAACGTTTTAAGACAGAGCTTTCTCTCATCTTCAGCATAGATACACAAGTTTAGCCACTGAAGACACAGCTTAAGGAGAGGAGAAATGTTAAGAGTTGGGTAATGGCTGCTGGGGTGTGTTACCAAGCCGGGGTCACAGCAACAGTGCAGCCATCCCCTACTACCCTGGGAACACTGTGTTCCCAGAATGCAGGTTGCCCAGCAGTGTCTCTTAAAGTCTCCAATAGAGAGAACGGGAGGCCAGAGCCCTCAGATATCAGGTGGAATCCTCTTTAATGGAACCATCTGCACTAGTTTAAGGTCTTCGAGGCAAGTATTTTCTCCATAAGCTTAAAGGAGGCTTAAACTTTTCTTTTGATGAACCTTATAGTCAGAGCTGAGTAAGGCTTTCCTGAATGAGCCACTAGTTATGCTGCTATAGGTCTACACCCTGCTGAAGACTTGCTATTGATGCACTGATTTCTCTCTCTCCTCCTCTCCCTCTCCATCTGTACACATTCATATCCTATTAATATATATTCTTGACTTGCTTCTTCTCTCTCCCATGGTGTGTTATGCTTTCTGCGCCTCACAGTTACTTCCCACCTCCAGAGCTGCAGAGTCTCGATCTCATGTTGCAAGCTTAACTGCTGTTCCACATGCAAAGCACTGGTGGTTGATCTTCAGCATAAATGAGATAAAAAGACCAGGAGTGAGACGCCTGCGTTTCAACTATATAAGTCAGACTACAGAAGCCTCCTGTTTGCTTTCTTTGAACTTTGACGCGATCCACTTATTAATATTAGGACATGTGGACTGTGTAGATGTTATACTCCATCTTTGGGAAGGAGATCAAGCAACAACCACAAAAATGATTTTGAATTTATATAAAAGCATGAACAGCTTTTTGGGCGACTGAAGTTTAAAAGACAAACATGCTAAAAATAGGTACCCTTCCTTTAAATACAAACCATAATGCTTTTTTGAACCAAAAATGGAAACCTAAGTTGACAATATGTAAATCTCTGAGATACAATCAGTACAAAATAAACAATACAACAAACTTGTCCCACTGAACTGAAACACTGACAAGGTACTGACTTACTGAAAACTCTTGGAGGTGATTTGACCTTTTCTATAGTTTCCTCTTGTCCTTGTAACACAAGCAGGCCTCCTCTTCTTTGGCATCAACAATTGTGCAGAAACATCTTGAGTGCTTCTTTCTTCAAACCAAGCGCGAACGAGTCCTGTCCAATCCAAATCTTCTCTGCTCCTGTTTGACTTCTGAACTTGTCTCTAACTGTGTCCTGACTTACTGCAGCCTGTGACATCAGGCTGCAGAATATTGGATACATCAAAGCGTTACATCAAAGGACAAACCACACACACGACACACACACACACACAAACAAAATAGATTCTTACTATAGTTGTGAGGACACATGTTATATATGCATTCACCCTTGTCTCTATAGCATTAACCCTAATCCTTAACCATCAGGCAACTGAAAGCCTCCAATACCAACCAAAACATAAACCATACTAATGATACTTAATCTTCTCCAAAATACCAAATGAATTAAGGCAACAATACAATTTCAGGACCGCATCTAGCTGGATTACAGGAATTCAGCACCGCTGACAGCAACTTAGCATGAGCTTGTACACAATTCACATGTACTTAAACAGGCCCTTAAATTCACAAAGTCCCCGGAAATCTGGAGTCAGGCAAAAAAGTGTGAAAGGATTACATTTCTGGAGTTTTGTTTATAACTCTGACTAATAGGTAAAGTATGGAATAACTGAGCCGGAGCTGAATTTTGAGTTTATTCCCTGGTGTTCAGGATCTGGTTTTAACGCTCACCTAAGGAGCATGCTACATTTGGCATCAGACAAGAACGCTGCACCGCTTTTCTCCCACACAGTGTCCAGAAAACAGCAAGCTGGATGAGGCCTTGGATATATCAAGATGGTCAAGAATGGTCAGCCTTTTTCTGTCGTTGTGGTGAAGGTTCTCCAAAATTTCATTAAAAAACTGGACCCATCATTCTCCATTCCCAAGCTTCCCCAAAACTGTAAAGGCAATGGTGGAAAGTAAGGTACAATTTAACCAAAGAGAAGGCCTTGGTCTGTGGAGTTAGTTGCTGATAGACTCCACAACATTGTGGCAAGTGTTACCTAAAGTTAAATATTAGACTTATATATTGCTTAGCACTTATGCTGAATCTCATTGTCAAAAATCCCCATCTGTCAGACTTCTGAGCTGGAAAAAACATGCATGAAGTAGACGCCGTGAATGAAAGTGATGGGTGCACACTTCGTCAAGTTCATAGTTCAAAAGCAGCGAAAAGTTATTGCTCTATTCAAGCCAATATGGGCATGATACAGTGGGTACAGAAAGTATTCATACCCCCTTAAATTTTTTACTCTTTGTTATATTGCAGCCATTTGTTAAAATCATTTAAGTTCATTTTTTTCCCTCATTAATGTACACACAGCACCCCATATTGACAGAGAAACACGAAATTGTTGAAATGTTTGCAGTTTTATTAAAAAAGAAAAACTGAAATATCACACGGCCATAAGTATTCAGACCCTTTGCTGTGACCCTCATATATTTAACTCAGGTGCTGTCCATTTCTTCTGATCATCCTTGAGATGGTTCTACACCTTCATTGGAGTCCAGCTGTGTTTGATTATACTGACTGGACTTGATTAGAAAGGCCACACACCTGTCTATATAAGACCTTACAGCTCACAGTGCATGTCAGAGCAAATAAAAATCATGAGGTCAAAGGAACTGCCCGAAGAGCTCAGAGACAGAATTGTGGCAAGGCACAGATCTAGCCAGAGCCCTGACTTAAACCCAATTGAGCATCTCTGGAGACCTGAAAATGGCTGTCCACTGATGGTCTCCATCCAACCTGACAGAACTGCAGAGGATCTGCAGAGAAACGGCAGGAAGCCCCCAAATCCAGGTGTGCAGAGCTTGGTGTGTCGAGCCCAAGAAGACCTGGGGCTGTAATCGCTGCTGAAGGTGCTTCAACAAAGTACTGATTCAAATGTCTGAATACTTACATCAATGTGATATTTCAGTTTTTCCTTCCTACTTTTTTTTAATAAATCTGCAAAATCAACAGCATTATCAGACAAGAAATCTACAGTAGTTAATTTTATTCTGGTAGGTGCCTTGCAGTTCATTATTATGAATTCAAATGTTACCTAAAGCAACGATGGGATAAAGCAAAGGGTTTCTGAGGGAATACTCGTCAAATATTCAGCTTCTATGCCATGAGTCATTACAAAGATCAAGGTGTGATTGAAACGGTAGGTTGGTTTTATTGGCATTTGCAAAAAGCCAAATGGCGGCTACTGAATAGAAAGCAGTCATAAGGCTCATCAGTCAGGGTAACGGTATGAATAGTAAAGTCGCCCATTTATAATTAAGTTTTTTCTGTCCGTACTAAGCACTAAATCAGATAAAAATTCAGTGAATTCAGACAAAAATCTCTGAGTAAGCAGCTTGGTGGACGATTTTACCACAGCAATAGCGGGGCACTGGTTTTCTGTCTTCCAGTCATGGATGTGAAGCTGAGGGATAAGGCTAATGTGCTCTCCTTTGAAGAAGCCCGGTCTAGGATTAATTAATCAACTTGAGTGGTAGATTACTGCCATCCTCCTCACAACCAGTGCCTCGAGGAACGTGATAATTAATATGACTAACGAGGGTTTATTGACATACCTTCCTCCAAGAGCCAGGTCTCCAGTAAAGACAGAATAAAATCAATCTGCAGATCCATTATCAAATCATTTACTAAAAGAGATTTTAGACAAGAGAGATCTAATGTCGAAGAGCTTCCAGTATCTGATTTTTATGGTATGTTTTTAGAGTTCAGACACTTATACATACTATTGCCGATTAATTTTTTGAGATTTTGTAGAATAACACTCCCTTGTATGAGCAGAACTGATCTCTATAGGATAAAGGATTTTTGGAACGATAAGAATGTTAAGAAATCGCGGGTGGGTGACAGCTCTAGAGAAACTGCAGAGAAAGCGTGTAGGACCGCAACCCCTGCCTCCTAAATTCTAACTTCTGAGTTGTTTTGAAGATTTTGTAAGGTCTATGTTCACTTTAAATCCACTTTCAAATCAGCAGTAACATGGCAAGTTTCCACAAAATGTTGAAATTTTGAGTTTGTTTCTCTGTCTATCTGCAAGTGATTCAGAAACCATCTCTCATACACAAAATTGAAGGTACCCTTTTTTTTTTAATAATTTTGATGTTTGAAGTACCATTTCTGTTTGATTTCCTTTAGAAACCTGAAGGAGTGTAGTCTCCTGATGCCAAATAAATAAATTCACAAGCACACATTACTATCACTGTTCTTCCCCTTAACCCTATATATGTTGTTCTCCACCAACTGCCCATTTCGAAACCTACACTCAGATAGCAATTATTTCTGACTTGCTGGCAAACCTTGCTTCAGGACAGGTGAGAAGGGTCCTGCTAGGAAGACTCAAATAGTAGACAACAGAAAACCGCCACTGCTAGTCTGCAGGCAGTCAAAAGTGCTAGTTATAATCGCCATCTATCAATACAACAAATACTCATATAGTATATCCTAGTTAAAAATCAATTTTCTGTCTGTTAATCTGTGGTTACGGATCACAGGGAGCTATTCTGTAGCCCAAGTCACATGTAGTCTGGTTTGGTGATGTCTTTGCTTTTGCTGGCTTGTAGTTGTAGATGTGTGTGGAAAACATACTGAGTGTGTGCATCTTCCTCCTACTCCCCACTGCAGGAGCTGAGGCTGAACACACAAGGCGTCTGATGAGGTACAGGTTTCCTTCTTACTTCCATCACATTTTCTGTGTGTTCGGCCTGATACTAAAATCACTTTCAAATTCATTTTCCCCTCATCAGTCTGAAAGCAGAATTTTATGTTTAGAAATGTATTAAAAGGAAAAGCTAAGTTTAAACAAATGTCTGTTAAATTCACTCTTGTTTCTGTGTGTTTCCTACAGAAAGGCATGGTGTTGATCACAGGACTTCCTGAGGCAGCTGCTCAGTGACGTATCAAGCTGATCAGCCCTTTGACATGCCCTCGGACCTCATCCTGTGAAACAAATGGGAAAGGTTGGTGTGATCACACCAGGAGGAGAGGAGAAAACACCTGGACACCATTTTTTAATAAAACCTTTGGTTTTTTAAGGCCTTTTCCCCAGCTTAGGCTTCTGTCATGAGCTTAAAACTACCCTACCACAGGCTAAATGGGACTGCTTGTGGACAGTCCCCCAAAAACTAATCTTTTTTCCCAATCTAGTTTCTTGGAATTTTGCCCCCCCTTTTTCCCAAAAGGTTCATCTTCCTACAGCACCGTGTTAAAAAAAAATTCTTACCTTTGTATGTTAAAAAAGGTGCTTTTGGTCGGGGTGTGCAACCGAACCGAGGGGTTGCCAAGGGGATAGTTGAAAAAAGCCACTCCTTGGGTTTTATCCCCACCAAGGATTAAAGACGTGAGTTTGAAGATAATCCATGCCCAAAAAAAAAGCGAAAAGAAATTACCCTCCAGCGCAAAACACGGTAAGGCCTCCCTCTTTCATTCACCCAAATCCCTTTAAACAGGACATTTTAAAATAAACCCCCTTTGTCTCCTCCCGGGGCCCTTTTTTAATTCTTCTGTTTAATTAAACATCTTTCCTTTAGTGTGCCCCTTTGCGTGGTCCCTCCCACCCCCAAGGGGTGCCTTTGGGGTAAAATTCTTTTGAAAGCTTGTGCTGTATTTTCCCCCAAAAATGTTTTTTAAATGGCCAAAGCTTAGCTACTGAAGGAACTTTTTGGAAACCCATTAGCAAACAACAGACCTCCCTCACCCTGGAGGGGTTTGCATTTTATTTTAGGGTGATTTCAACCCAACCCTCAAAAACTTAAAGACCTGGGGGGGGTTTTCCCCAAAATTTCCACCAAAGCCCTATGTTTTTCCCTGCCCCACCAAAAGAGGAGAAACAAAACTTTAAAATTAAAAAGGGGGGTTTAATACAAGAAGGGGCAGGGGTTTTGGTTTTTGGAGCTTAACACCACGACTCCTCTCCCCACCTGGGACAGTCGGGGATCACCTTTTTTTTGCTAAATGTTCTCAATCCCAAAAAACCACCCCTAAAAACTAGCCCACTTGGGAAGGGGCCAAAAAAGCCGGGCAGTGAAGGACCACAAAGGGGGTGCAGGGAAAAACCAAAAAGGGCGGAAAAAAAACCAAAAATTTTCCGTTAACTTTCCAGGAAAAAAGGTTTCACACAACAAGATTTAACGGGAGATCTCGGGGCCCACCCTGTGGCCCTCCCAGGGGGGCGGGACATTGGGATACTTTAACAATTTCCTTGTACGGGAAAATTATTATCAAAAAACCACCATGACAGCGTTCACAAAAAAAACAGAAACAGATCACCGTTACCGCATTCTAACCTCAGGAAGCCATTGGATTTGTAAAAACAAGGAGGTGGCTGTGCTCAACTGCCCCTGGAAGGCCCAGGACCACCGCCTTTCAAGATCGGGTTTTTGGGATGGGCACAAACCTACATGAGTCAAAAGGGGGTTTTTTAACCCTGACCAAGAGGGCCATCAAAAAAGGGGCCAAAGCACTGTTTTACAAGCTAAAGAGTAGGGAAGAACCATTTTTTCTTCCAAACCTCGGAGCCCCCGTAACCGTGTGGAAAAGGCAATTTCCAGGCCTATCAGGCCTAGTAAAAAAAGCCTTTCGTAGCAAGTTTTCAATTTTACCTTAAGAAAGGGGCTTAATTTTTAAGGATTGTCTAAAAACCTTTCCCTCAATTAGGAGCTTAAATTACTTTATGTCTGCTTTTGGCCCAGAACAAACAAGGAGACAGGCCCCCCAAAGACAGCCACCCTTTTTTCAGGCAGACCATCAGCCCCTTTTCATGTTCACCTCCACAGACGCCGTCCATGACAATGGGGGAAAACTAGCCGGATCAAAAAACGCCATGCCCCCCAAGGCTGCTGGCTCCATGAAAAAAAACAATTCCTGAGCGGGTGTGTTTTCCAGGGTCAACATGCCCCGCCAGGGGGCAGCCCTTTTCGGTTTGGGAAGGTGGTTTTTTCAAACAATAAAAACAATTTTTCCAACTTCTGTCCCTTTAAAAATTTTCAAGAAAAGTGTGAAAAGGCATGCTTCAAGGGTCAACTCCAAATTGTGCTCATAAAATGCCAAAATCTGCGCCCCCTCAACTGGGGCTGGAGGAACACTGAAAAAAAGTTTTTGTTTTGGTGAACTTTTTTCTACCGGGTTTTCTGTTTCCAAAGATTTGAGAGTTTTCCTGACCAGGAACTGTATCCACAGTCGGGGTTTTTTAGTTTGGAACTGAATTTTCCTGATTCGCCTGGGACCGAAAAGGCGCTGCAAGCAGGTGGTTGGAAACCATGCAAACGCATAAAAAAAGGGAACCCCGGGCACTTTAAAACCAAAAAAAATTAAAAAAGGGGACATCCAGAAGGAAAGCGCGGGGTTGGTTGACAAAAACCCTTCCACAAAGCATTCTCAAGGAACCTCCTCTCACCCTGCACAAATAAAAAACTCTTTAACCTCCCCCTGGCTTTTTTTCGGGAGGCAAGCCTTGTCCAGGGGGGCCTCCCCCCACAAGAATTTTTCTTTTTCGTCCCCGCAAAAAAATCCCCCAGAAAACCTCTGTTTTTTGGCAACCCGGAAAAGGAAAACACGCAAAATCATCACGGGAGCAAAACAGCTCTTGGAGGTCGTAAATTGGATTGGAATCTGTCATTATGCAGTTAGAGAAATTCAACTCTGGATGAATCTGCACCGGCTAAACTCTGTTGCATGTTTGGTTTTTGTAACTGTCATATTCAGTTGGTGTCATCATTGGAGGGACCTCTCCAAAGCAGCCCAAAAGCCAGAATCAAAAGGAAGGGAGGTTGGCCCATAGAAGCTAAATTTTGGAGGAAGAAAAAGACTTGCTGACAAAATGAAACACAGAAAACGGCGGTGAAGACCAAGCTTGGGAGAAAACGCCCACTAAAGACAGGCAGCGAAGCCATGAGGTAACGCTGTCTGTTTTCCTACCCAGCATTTTAAAAGACGCGTAAACCCCCTGGCCCCAGGAAATACAAACATGGGGCATCTCGTATAAAATTAGAAATGGGAGTAATAAAGAGTTCCTCAAGCGGGGAGGCTGAGGTTTTGAAACAAAGGGTTGGGGTCAAGGGCAAGCAGTTTCCTGGACGCCACCCAGGCCTGGTCCCTGCGAGTGCCGACGCTACAGGTTTTTGGGAGTGTTGTTCTTCGGGTGTAGCTCAGCCTGTAGAGCTTTCATTTCTTTCACCCTTTTCAAGGGTTCCCTCAACAAAAATTAGCTTTTTATACCCAAACAACCAGCCACCCTAAAAGCGAGAGCAAACTTCCACCGTTGGCGGAAGGGGAGACACAAAAGAGAAAAAGCAGGCAAAGTAAGCTAAGCGGACCAAAGAAGAGGGGGTGCCAGGAGAACAGATTTAACAAAGAAAGGAAGGTAGAAGCAAGGGAGGCGAGAAGGAGGAGGGCTAAAAAGCAGTGGGAGAAGAGCAGGAAGGAGGAGAAGGAGGAGGGAGGAGGAGGGGAGTGGCAGAGGGGGAGGAAAAGAGCCACGTAAAGGTTGTCGGATCCAGGGGTCTTGCAGTCGGAGGATACAAGCAGAGTCCTGTGGCAGTAGAGCAAGGCTGAGACCACAATGGTGAGGATGTGCTAAAACCTGGAACAAATGTCTCCTGTGTGTCAACCACAACCTTTCTTTGTCCTATCATGAAATCAGGTGGAGGACGAGGACCACTTCCCATTCAACATGAGTGACTTTGTGACATCAGATGAAGTAGGAGATGTTACTGACCTTCGTGTTCTCCTGCTTTGTTCCCATGGAAACCACAGACAGGGAGGAGAGGTGCTCCAACCCGTCTCTCAGGACACTACAGAGGTGCATTTTGCTTGTGTAATCCCATCAAGCTTTTCTCTACATGTTTGATGGGGGGTGAGGGTTAAATGTCCACAGTCTTATGACGCCAGTGCTTTTCTGGGTTTCTGCTTCTAGGACACACCCATGGAGGTTGCCATAGAAACAGCATTATCAGATGCACAGCGACTCTGCTCAAGTCTGATCAACAAGTATCAGAGTCCGAAAACCCGGGAGGCACCAACAGCTGACTCCCCAGACAGGTCGTCAGGTTTAACACCCGGTCCGGTCCTCACCGGGGTGCAGCATCCACCACCAGCTCCACAGGCTGAGTCTCTCTCAGCCAAACACCTGAGACTGGCAGACTCACACTGATTTCACTTCTACCATCAACACAAGGAAACACAGTCTTTCCTAGATATTTTTTTTGGTTTCAAATTATAAATTTGGCCGA
This sequence comes from Toxotes chatareus, assembly GCA_016801885.1. NCBI lineage: Eukaryota > Metazoa > Chordata > Actinopteri > Toxotidae > Toxotes > Toxotes chatareus. Next base: position 85,028 of record JAFBJY010001245.1, on the reverse strand, counting down.
ATCTGTCTTTATTTTAAATCACACCACTGCCCACCCTGGACTCCACCCAGAGGTCCAACACCTGTCCGTGTTTTGCCCCTGCAGCATTAGTAACCCACCTGAGCTGCCCTGCAGACTCCCCCTCAAACAAACCCAGCCATAGGGCAGGGACCTGAGAGTGAGGACCATAAGAAAGAGGAGAGTCCTCTCAGTCACAGCCCGCCAAGGAGGAGGAGACCATGTGGTGTTGGACAAAAAGAAGGACAGGAGAAGATGCAGGACCAGGAGGACAAAGAGAGGGGGCTCCTGCTGCAGAGCGGGTACACTTGATTTTTTGAAGTAGAACCCTTTGGGGGCAGCAGTTCCCAAGTGGGTAGAAATCAGGCTTTTCAAATTGACTCTTCTTCAAGTGTTTGAGATGATGGGACATTGTCCTTGGGGAGGTACTTGCATAAGTCATTCAGGTGTTTAATAACAGCACCAAGATGAGGACACATGAAGTCCATTTGGAAAATGTTTAATTATTAGCTTATCTGCTTTGTTGAAAAGCCAGGACCAGGTCTTTTATCCTGTGTATGTCCTAGATTGGACTTTTAGCAGTCCCTGTCTCTTCTAGGAAAGCAACAGACGCCAAAGACCAAACAAACGGAGGAAGAGGAGAGTATGAAGAAGACATTAAAATAAGAAAACACCCATGAGCACAGACTACCCCTCTCCCCTTTTGACCCCAGCAATCCAGTTGGTAGACACTATTTATTCACTCTGACTGTTCATCCTGTTTTTTTACATGTATTTCCACAGTCACTCGTGTTTTTTGGGGTGTGTCCTCAGGTATGGGTTCTTGTCCCAAAAACCTCTTTCTTTCAGTATGTAATCCATTCTTCAGCAGAACCAAAGGTTTAGATCAACCACTGCAAAAACCCTCAAACACTACGAGAACCTAAAGGTAGCAGCTCATGGTTATTTGTTGCAGTTTCTCCTCTTTTTTTCTGCTCCCTTTTCACTTACTGTGATACAGGTGATAAAATGTCCACGGTGTTCTAAAGAGTGTTTTTCCTTTTGTCCTCCTCTTGTAGAAATACCTGCAGACTAAGAAGACGGTGAATGTGCGGACAACCCGACCCCAGCTGATGTTAAAACTTTCACTCACTTTGCCATTCCTCCTTTGTATCGTCTCTTTATTTCTCACTCAAGGTCCAGATTCTCTCACTGGTATAGATTAGTCTCAAGCCCATTTAAATATGGCGTCAGTAAATGTATTTACTAAATTGTGGTTCGTCATTCACAATCTCAGTGTCTGATAATATTTGATAGAAGTCTGTTATCAATGATTATAGCATCATAAAACCACACACGTCATCCAATAACCTTAAAGCAAAGATGAAAATTTACTGCATCAACTTGTATCTTTACACCCGCACTGATTTTCATTGACATGTACAGAAATTTCTAATACACTATTTTCGACTGTTGCTACTCACAGTATTTGCTATTCTATATGTTGCCTGTCATTTTCATAGTGCTTATATCCAGGGCTTTATATTTGGCCTTGTTTACCCATTCAAATACACACACACACACTGATGGCAGTGCTTGCCACTTCTGCATGTGGACAGGAGGAGCTGAGGATCAAACCAGCCCAGTTCCACAGCTCCTCCATGAGAGCACTGGCCACCGCCTTAGACAACCTTAGCATGACTACAGCCAGTGGCCTCCGCCTCAGTGACTGTGGGGTAAACACTCCAAACCAGGGATCCTTTGTTGGCACTTGTCAAGTCCCAGCTTATTAGCGGACATTTATTTCAGCACAAAATGGCAGTACACTCGTTCTAAGCTCAAGATCAACCTGTTTCTGACACAGTCTTACAAATCCTTTCATACCTCACAAGGCTTCATATCATCCTTAGATTAGCTTTTCTGTGTTTAGAGTCTTTTGCTACCGTGGAGTGTCATCAGGTTCAAGGTGACTAAACTATGGCCATAAACTGTTTCTCACTATGAGTCAAAGGTATGACAAAGGGCCCCGGCTGTTGCCAGCTTCAGGTGTAGCTGGGACAGAAGACTTGCACACCAGGGACAGCACAGTGGACCATTACCTTCATCAAGGTGGGGAGAAGATTCAGCTTCAACCAAAGGCTCAAACAGAGCTCCTCTCTGCAGTACACAATTGACTAACTGTCAATATCACCAGATGAGTGTATAGAAGAATGTAGCAATTCATCAATTCAATAATCCATTATATATATATACAGTAGTGGAAAAAATTTTGGGACACCCTTCAAATTTTGCAAAATCTCAAATATTATCATGAAATATTTGGAGAAAATCTTTTTGGATTTCCAAAGGGGTAGCTGCATAGACAGACACAAACAAAACAAATCATTTGTTTATTGTTATCAAGACAAAAACAGCAAAAAGAAATTCTTCATGGTGTCAACATGTCAGTTCTCAACATTGTCAGTATCAAGTTAATAAATTCAAAAAATGTCTTTAAAACTGAGCAAAAATAAATAAAGCATCAATAACAAATTATATTTAGTACTCCTGCCATTAACACGCAGTACACTTTAAACCTGGCTGGATGCTCCACGAGCCTTTCACACTGTTGAGGTAATCTTCTCTCATTCTTCTTCAATTATTTTAATTTTCCAAATTCTTTGCTTAAACAGACCTTTGATAATCCAGCAAAGATTTTCAATGGGCTCATGTCCGGGATTGAGCTGGTCACCTAACACCTGGATTTGTGCTCCTGCAGCCAAGTTCTATGACCTGGGTGCGTGGCAAGGGCATTATCTTGCCCAAACATCTGCTTCCACCTCCACTGTGCATCTTCAAACAGCCACAGCACTTTTCTGTAGAGAAGCCTATATGTCAGCTCGGGTTTTTCTGGCTTTTTTTGCATCCCAACAATTTTCCTGCCACTTGTGGCTGAAGTTTTTTTTGCTCTACCCGAGCGTAGCTTGGGATCAACAGAAGCCATATTTTGCACTTCTTCATCAGAGTTTGAACACTACTGATTGGCATTGTCAAATGTTTGGGTATGTTTTTTTATCCTTTTCCTGCTTTCTAAAATTCAAATACCTTCTTGTAGGTCTTTTTTCTCCCCATGGCTCGAATCCCGCAAAGTCAGTGCAGACAGATGAAATGTGAGGCATTGTCAGGAGCCATAGACCACTGACTCTTTATACACACACTAATTACAGCCAAGCAGGTGAATGTGGACAGTGACCCTTTAAAAACCATTTTTTACAACCAGCTGTGCTGAGCAAACCACAGGGCTGGCTCCAGAAGTGAGCAATTCTCCATTGACCCTCATGTTAAAATAGCCAACTTTACAGCCGAAAAAGGCATATTTACCGCGGTGAATTTTTTTTGTACCACAACCATTTTAGTGTTATTTAGGCTTAAAATTCTTACATAAATTAGGGCGTGGTTACGTTGAGTGACAGCCCCATAGACAGGCACTGGCAGTTAGCTCTTTGCTAAAGCATCGGCTGGGCTAGGCGGCTACATCCAGAGGCCTCCGGCTACCTCCAGCGGTTGACAGGGGCTGCAGTGTCCGTGTTTGTTTGCCAATGTTTGGATAGGTTTTTGTGACAATATGGCTTGTTGTAGTGTAGACTGTACTAACCGACCGTGGAAGGAGTCTGTGTTGCAGTTTTTTCGGTAAGTAAATTTCTCACTATTTTACCTGGATGTTTGCACTAATTAGCATGTATTAGCATATTTTGCCGCTGGCTTATGACTTAATTGCCGATTTATGGTCGCTGCTGATACAGATAGAGGACCGGAGCAGCTAATGTTAGGAACGCTGTTGCGGTGTGTTCCGTGCTCTCAGAGTCCGTTTATTGCGGGAATACTAGGCTACAATTTTATTTCGCCTTTTTCTGTTTAAAAAGTCTGACATTGCATGGATAGAGCAGCTTTCATTTAACCAAGGGAAGTCCATTGAGAACCAATTCTCATTTTCAGTGACAACTTGGCACAGACACAATCCAGTAGATAAGACAAAGGATCACAGTACAAATTCAATACATATCAATCAAAATGACAGTGTAATATTGCATATATAGTGGTGGAAAAATTTCCTCCTGATGAGAAATGAAAAAATTCTTTGAACAATCACGTCCTAGCCCCTGAATCAGGTTATGGCTTTCATCTCTCTGTCCTCCTAGTTTGTGTGCCCATGTTTTACTTTATTGTTCCAACCCTGTCTCGTTTCAGAATTTATTAGGAACTAATAGTAGAACTACTTATTATTGTTTTTCCACCCCTATAGTATTTAAGTCGTGTCTTCCCTTTGTTCCCTGCCAGTTGCTTCGTCCTTGTGGCAAGCGTTTCCGCATTATTTTCCTCGTGGTTTCTAGTGTTTTTGACCCAGTTTTTTCCCCCTTTTGTTTCCAGTTTGCCTAGCGATTTGGATACCTTTGCCTTTATCTTCTGACCACCGTGTACCACCCCCGCTTGTTAATAAACCTTCCTTTTACTCACTGGAGCCAGCGCGAGGGTTTCTTTTACCCGGGCCAGCCGCCTGATAGTCAAAACTGGCAACATGGGGCTCAGCCACTCGACCAGGTCCCCGTTTTCCCCGATCCAAGAGGACAAGATCCGAACCAGGAGGGAAAAGATTAGTCTCCTGAGACCGAGATGAGGGAGATGGGGATCGGCGGGAAGTGTCATGATCGGTTGGCGAACCTCCACCTTTAAAGAACAATTCCAGAGGTTGCATAGTCGACTGCTGCGGGAGTCGGTCCAGCCTTCCTCCAGCAGCGCCCGCCAGACCCTGCTCCCCTCCTCACTACCCGGTATTCCGCTTCTACCTTTAGCCAGAGAAATTTTCTGGAGATTCTGGTGATTGTAGGCGTTGACACAGTGTGACCTACATTGAGCTGCAAGCGCTTTTTCCGACAGAAGACAAGATTCGACGTCATCCCCCCCCTACGGTAGAGCAAATTGGGCCACGGCGAGTGGAATCGGCGACGTGTTCCTCTTTCTTTTGTTTCAAAGACTTTCACACAAATCTTCCAGCTAACTCGGCCCAGAGGGAGCTGCGTTTGTCGGACTTCGACAGGGAAAGATTGGTGCAACGCCATTCATTTCCCCACCCTTGCAGCTGAGAGCGGTGGGAATCAGTCGGATGTTCATTCATTCACGGACTTCACGCCGAAAAAACCAGCTTGCTCCTTTGGAACTTCCCGGACTTGGACTCTCTCACGCCTTGACGATTAAGATCGAAAGATTAATGGAGAGAGACAAAAAAAGACAGCGGAGTCCCGCCTCATCTGAGGGGGCAGCACTCCAGTTGACCCTCTTCTTGGCGTCTGCAACCACTACCAGGGGCCCGCCTGCCAGAGGAACCCTAGTTGGGGACCCGACACCCGGAAGGACAGCGCTGCCTACCGAGGGCGGTGCCTCTACTGCGCCCCGTTGGGACATTTCTGGCCACCTGCCCAGTAAAAAACCGGCTCATCAGTGAGGAAGAGGGCACTGGTGAGCCATACTACAAGTTCTGATTGTCCCTCCGTACACTGCCTGTCATTCCCTTTCTTCTCCTCTCTCCCTTAGACAGGCTGTGTTGGTGGATTCGGGGTCGAATGGAATTTATGGACTTTACCTGGCTCTGAGCTGGGCCTGGCTAAGACAGAACTTCCTGAACCCTGGGAAACCAGTCGCTTTGGGTGGACGCTACTCTGCCGGGAACCATTGTCCAGCATTGAACTTTTCTTCCCGATCACCACACAGAGACAATAAGTTTCCATTTATATAGAGCTCCTTCTCATCCCTGATTGACATTACTTGGTTGTTAAACCCCCAATTGATTGGTTAAGGGACTATGGTTTCTGGGAGAGCTGCAAAGAGACAGCTTTCCTAGGGAAGGTGTTCCCGGTCTTTCAGTTCTGTTCAGGTTTATAGGATACCTCTAGATGGAATTCCTGATCTTCCAGTGCCTTCACATTATTGGGACCTCAAGGAGGTTTCAACGAGTCCAAAGCCACCTCTCTCTCCTCACCGCCTTGACCGGCCTGGGCCCTTTCCCCGAACCTCCTCCCAGGGGAGCTCACTCCTGGGTTTTGAACCTGATGCAGTCCATGAAGAATATTGACTCTTCGTGTCGGCAGGGAAAATTCGCCTTCCTCTCTCCAGCGGGCTGGGTTTTTTTGTGGACAAGAGAAACGAACCCGTCCCCTGATGGGACATCGAGGGTTGAGGCCATCACACGATCAAGAACAGGTACCCCTCCTTTGATTTCCCAGTGCGTTTGAACTGTTGAAGAGACCAGAGGGGTTTTTAAACTGGATCTCAGAAATGCTTATCACCTGGTTCGGATTAGGGGGGGGCGTGGAAAAACTTCCCTTTAATACTCCTAGTGGTCCCTGGTATCTTGTGATGCCAGGACAAACCCAAAGCCCGCTGTGTTCCAGGCCTTGGTGAATGATGTTCCGGAGATGCTGAATTTTATGTTGTGTATCTGACGCCTCATCTTTCCCCGATGAGGAGACCCAACTCAACATGTTACAGGTCCTCCAACAACTTCTGGAATCAACTCGTCAAGGTGAGAAATGTAATTTTCTGTTTCCACAATAACCTTCTGGGTTCATTCTCCAAGGAGAGTGCAGATGGATCCAGCCAAGTCAGTGTTGTTGCAGGAATGGTCCCCAGTATAGGGAAACGGTCAACGTTTCCTGGGTTTGCTAACTTTTCCGAAAGTTGTGAGGAATTTCAGTATTGTGGCGCCTTGCATGAACTGACTTTCTAAGGTCCTTTTCAGGTGGTCCACCAGGCGGACCTTTAAGAACTCAAGGAGGCTTCACCTCCCGCCCGTTCTGAACCTTCCGGATCCTAAATGCAGTTTGTGGTGGAGGTGGATCGTAGATGTTGGCACTGGAGCCATCCTCTCCCAAAGGTCAGTGAGAGACAAGACTTCACCCCTGTGCTTTTCTGTCTCCAAAATTATCCCCAGCAGAGAGGAATTACACTGGGAGACAGGGAGTTCTGTGCATCAAGTTGCATTGGAAGAGGGAGACACTGGCTGGGGGCTGAGGTACCATTCCTTGTGGGCCGGACCACAGAACCTAGAGTATATTTCCGGCGCTAAGAGGTTAACGCCGTCCCCGGTGAGGGCCCTATTCTTAACAATTTAATTTATGTGCCCATCGCCTGGTCAAAAGAATGCTAACCTGATGCTCGTCATTTTTGACCGGACCCCCAACTAAGGTTCCACTCATTCTGCCCCTCATGTTGGTGGGCGGTCACCTGGGCAATAGAGGCGAGTCAAATGTCCTTGAGAGTGTTTATTACCCCTGGTTACGCTCTCAGGTCATCCATTGGCTCACACCCCTGCATCTCCTGTCACCTGGAACCAGAAGAATTTTTCATCCAACAGCGCTTCTGGTGCGTCTATGGAGAAAAGGGCCAGAAGTATGTGTCCGCCTGTCCTGTCTGGTTTTCCAAGACATCCACGTCCCTCCATATGGCTTGCTCAAACCGCTTCCCTGTGCCATCGCCCATGGTCTTTATATTTCCTGGGTTTCGTTGGTTTCCTCCCTCAGCGGTAACACCACCTTCCTTACTGTTTTGATCGTTTTCTAAAATGTGCACTTTATTCCCTGCCCGCTCCCCCTCCGCCCAAAAGGCAGAGACCATCCTTTGTCATGTTTTTAACTCCCTGGTTTTCCCACAGTGTGGTTTCTGACCGGGCCTCCAGTTTGTCTCTCGTTTTGGCAGGAGTTTTGTTCGCTACTAGGGGCCACAGTCGAGTCTCTCCTCTAGGTCATCCCAATCTAATGGACAGACAGGCGTTTAACAGGACTTCAAAAAGGACTGATGTTTTCCTCCCAGAATCCCTCTGGGTGAAACATCTGATTTGGTAGAATTGCCCAAATACACTGCCCTGCTCTTCTTCTGGGATTCTGGTGAGTCCTCGGGCTTCCCCCGTTTATTGGTCCTTTCCAGTTTCCAAATTGATTAACCCACTGGCTGTTGGCTGAAACTCCCTCCGGACCATGAGGATACACCCGACCTTTCATGTTTGAGTCAAAACCCACTCAAGAGAGCCCCTTAGTTCCCGGCTCCAAGCCCCTCTTCCCCCACTCATTGATGGTGACCCTGTCATTCTGTTCGGCCGGCGGCATGTTGGGGCAGAGGTGAGTATCAGTTGACTGGGAGGGATCCTCAAGGAGAGGTGCGGTTCGTAAAAAAAAATCTTGGACCCTACCCTCATTCAGGACTTCCACAGGGACCATCCCTGACCTACCTGGGCCGTCAGGAAGTCGGCCCTAGAGGGGAGACATCACGTCTACCCCTGAATCCCGGTTATGGGTTTCATTCCTCTCTGTCCTCCTGTTTGTGCCCCTGTTTTACTTTGTTTTCTAACCTCGTTCGATTTCAGGATTACTTCCTGCCTCCTTTGGGTTTTGCCTGTTTGATTACCGGCCCGCCTAATGTGTTGCACTGTTTCCCCATTGTCTCTCCCCCCCTATAGAAATGGTTCCGCTGCAGTTCAGGGCCGTGCAGCGGCCAGCTTTTTTCAGTGTGTTTCTGTTTTGACCCATTTTCCTGTCCTAAGTTGGTAGTGTTTGATCCTTTGGCCCTTTTCTTTGGATCAGAAACCAACCTTGTTATAACCTCCTTCTCCGGCCCTAGTTTTTGCTGGTCCCGTCAGCTCGATGGGCAGTTTTGTCTTTGTGTTTTGGAAGGTTTCAGAATTTTCTCAGAAGGAAGGCTACGAAATGTTGTGGAACCATACAAGTTCAAATCTCATCCTTGTGTTTCCACAAACCAGGTGGCAAGAGAAAATTTCTGGGTCAAAATAAATTTGTTTTTTCGGGGGCACGTGAAAGACAGTGTTAAAAACCTACCAAAATAAGGTACTTAGGGCCACAAGGTATTTTCTTTTTGTACCCGTTAACTACAGTCATAGAATTATTGTCTTTTGAATATTTTATTATAAGTTACTTTCCCTTGGGATAAAATGCTAGAAACAATTATCTTCCCCAGTATTCCTTTGGTTTAGACGCCTTAGTTAAATGTTAAATGATTTCTGTTTTTCCACAACGTCAGGTATGGCGGAGAAAAAATAACTTTAAAATCAAAATCATCATGAATAAGTTGGTGACTGCTACATAGACACATTGTTGTTTGTTTACAAGTTACCAGTCTAAAACTTGGCATCTCTGGGGGAAGGCGCCTTTCACCCCCCACTTATGGGCAATTACCCAAAGCATGAAATTAGGGGGTGAATGCACCTGCTCCAACGCTGATGGTTTTTTTCTGACATTCTCTAATTCTCTTCTTTGACCATGCTGGTTCACACTTTTTCAAAACCTTGCAGTGGCTGGCCCATTGGTTTCGAACCTTTCAGCTGTTAAAAGGTAAAACTGCAGTGTACTGTGTTTTTGCGTTGAAGGCGCCTTTTTCAGGTTGAATGCAAGGAGGGAAAAAGTACAAGTACCTCAAAACATCAAATACTTATATTTTGTCATGGTTTTCCTGATGCCCGGTTTATGATTTAAATACTACATTGTTCTTCATTGGTTTTAGGGAAACACCAGGACACTCTGACGCGTTAATGGCATTTGCTTGTCAAATTTGGAAGGCCTCTTTTATCCTGCACAATTATGTGACAGAGGTTCAAGCTAGCAAAGGACAAAGGGACTTTAAGAAATCCAGTAAATTTTGTTTCTTCCAAATCTGCATGTTTGTTTCCTAGCATTTTTTATCAAGAAAACTTTTAAACTTTTGAAATTAATTTACAAATTCCATTTGAAAATTTTGGACACAAACAACCTTGAGTGGGTGTGTGCTTACAACAACATTGGCTTTTTATTAATCTGTAATCAAGTTTTAAAATTCACTGGTGCCACTAATTCTTTTCCTTGGTGAAAGTAAGTTTTAGGAGGACTGCTGCCGCCTCTCAAAAAAAATGGAAAAATTGGAGCTTGTTCCCTTTTGAAAATATTTATAAGGTTGAGACAAACATGAGTTATACAGTCAGTGCATCCTATGCAGCATTGGTAAAATTGCCCTTAAAATGTTCTACACATGTTTTCCTCAAGCTGGGTTAACAGTAACACAGAATTTCAAATGGACACAAATAGTGTAATTTTTTCTTCATTTAAGCGATTTTTAAAAAACCCCCAGTGGAAAGAGCTTTAAACCCCCGAAAGAAATTTATACTGTGGTTTCCTGTTCATTATGAAATACTTTATGGTGTTTTCTTTCAATGCTGTCATACTAACCATTTTGTTGAAGGCAAGTTTTGTTAAGTTGGGGCCAAATGAAGTTCCACAAGACACTTTTAAAAAATATTTTTTTTGGGGTTTTCTTCTGTCCTTTGAGTTCAAGAAAACAGCTGATTTCCCAAATCAAAAGACAACATCCGGTATGAATCCAAAGTCAAAAGCAAACATGCCAGAAGGACTTTCAGTTTGAAAAAAGAACTGGGTTTTCGCTATTACAGAAGAGAGACTCCAATGGATGGGGAAAACCAATACCAAAGGTTTCGTAATCATTCTTTAGTATTTATTTTTGGTTTAATTTTTATAAATTTATGTGAAATTCTTATTCCAAGAACTACCCTGCCATGGTGCCATTTCCACACTTGGTTTTACTCTGAGCAATTGGTTTTCCACACTGTAACTCAAAACCTGGGGAGGATCCCCAAATTTATGCCCGCAAAAGATCCTTCAAAATTTTTGAATATTTAGTAAATCTCACAGCCCGCCGTGGGAACCATTTTTTCCGTGTTGAAAAAGAGGCACAGGAGAGTGCGCCTTAGGTTGGCAAAGTGGTTTGCTTGGGCCCCTGCAAGCCCTTTTCAGTTTGAAAGTAGAAATGTCAGTTGGATGGGGTGTTTCAGTTGTTTAAACCTCAGCTGTTAATTTGTATGACGGCCGTGATTCCAGGTAAAGCCCAAGGGAACTGAGCGCTTTCAGAAAGGAAAAGCCCTACGTGCGCAAACTTACCAGAGTTTACCGGCCTGCTGAGTACAGTACCGTCCAAAAAACAGGAATTTCCAAAACTCCAGAAGTGTTAAACCATTTGGACATCCCCGGAGGTAACCTTCCCTTTCCTGGCCCTTCAAACCATATACCTACTGTCATCAGAAAATCTCCTGGAAGTAATTTTTTGTCAAAAACCCCGGGTTAGCTTATGAAAAACCAGGACAATTGAGGGAACCCTTAAATCGGAACCCAGTAGGAATGGATTTTTCAGCCCTAAAACCATTCATTATGTATTGAAGGTATAAAAGAGGGTGTCCTTAAAAAGATTTTAGCCCTTGTGAGTCTTTAAAAAAAAGAAGACAGGAAGATGCAGCCGGAAAAGAATCTTTTGCAATTTGTTAGACTAAAAACAGGGTTTCACCGTTAGCTACATTTATTTCAGGCTTTTAAATGCAATTTCAATTTTTGTATCAACGGGGAATGATTGAAAAAGTGTTACAAGGGGGAAAAACATAAACCCCTTTGAAAATAATTTGCACTCTTTATCATTGATCTTTTCTTTTCATTTTTAAGAATTTATGACCTTTTCGGACCCTGTCCAAAATTTGCTTAAGTTTAACCCCAAAGAAGGGTCTCTGGCAAATTTCCCTCACCAAAAAAAATTTGCATATTCTTTTGAGTTACGTTTTTTACATCAATTATCCTTGGGGGGTGTCCAGGTAGGAGTTTTCCCGCCTCCCCTTGAAACTGCAAGACGGCCAAAGCCCCGGGTAACCTCCAAAACCACACCCTGGATAAAAACTTTAGTCCCAAGGTTGCAGTTTTTATATTTCCAACTGGAATACGGTAAAATGTATTCATGTTCTTTGGGCTAAATTACACCGTGGCATACTGAGGTTATCAACTTAGATATAGCTTTTCAGCCAAACTCTGAAACCTTACTGATCAACGTTCAATTTTTACTTCCACTATAGCGCAAAAAGTATACAAATTTTTTGGTCTGCTCAAATCTATTATAAATTACAATCAATCCAGGGATTTAGTTCTAAAACAACCAAAACATGGAGGATGACTCACCAAAGGTCAACCCCTTTCGGTCGCATTAATGAACACCCTTGTAAACTTCTATCAAGTACCTTTCTTATGATTTTTAAAAACCCCAAAAAGGGATTTTTTTTCCCTAAAAAAAAATTTTTTCCCATTTTGGGCCAGAAATGTTTCTCGGGGGGCACCCAGCTTGTTTTTGGACCCCCCGGGGGCTTCGGGGGAGCTAAAACCTGGAGCTAGTCTCTTTTACGGGTCCCACCCCAGGCACTAAAAATTTTTGGGGCGTTTTTGGGTGGGAGGGCCCCCCCAAGCCGCCCAATCTAAAAAAAAAACACTCCATTTTCCGGAGGGGAGGAACAAACAAAAAAACGGCAAAGAGAGGGGGACAAAGAGGGCCCAGAACCCTAATACGAAGAGGAGTGAAGAGGGTGGGGGAAGGGAAAAGGGCAAAAGAAAAGGGCGGGGAAAGAAAAAAGGAAGGAAAAGAGGGAAAAGGGCCTTAAAAAGGGGGGCAAAGGAAGGAGGGAAAAGGCCCCCAGGGGAGGGGGAGGGGAGGGGGGGGAGGAAAAAGGGGGGAAAGGTTTGGCCATTTTTGGGGGGGGGGAAAAGAGAGCCCTTTACGGGAAATGCGGCCCCCAAAAGGGGGGTTCCCCAAAAAGGAACAAATTTTGGGCCCCCCCCCCTTTTTCCCATCTGAAATCAGGGGGAGGACAGGACCACCCCCATTCAAATGAGTGATTTTTGTGACATCAGATGAAGTGGGAGATGTTACACCTTGTGTTCTCCCTGTTTTTCCATAAAAACCACAGACGGGGAGGGGGGTGCCCCCCAACTGTCTCTCAGGCCTCAGAGGGCATTTTGCTTGTGATCCCATCAAGCTTTTTTTACATTTTTTGGGGGGGCCGAGGTTAAATGTCCACAGTTTTTGACGAGTTTTTTGGGGTTTTGCTTCTGGGACACACCCATGGAGGTTCCCATAGAAACAGTTTCAGTTTACAGGATCGTCAAGTCTGATCAAAATATCAGAGTCCAACCCCGGGGAGGCCCCCAACAGCTGACCCTCAGACAGGTGCAGGTTTAACCCCCGGCCCGGGGTCCCCCCGGGCTGCAGCATCCCCACCAGCTCCACAGGTGAGTCCTCCCCAGCCAAACACCTGAGACTGGCAGACCACACTGATTTCACTTCTACCATCAACAAAAGGGAAAACCCAATCTTTCCTAGATATTTTTTTTTTTCAAATTAAAATTTTCCGTCTGTTTTTATTTTAAACACACCACTGCCCCCCCGGGACCCACCCAGAGGCCCAACCCCTGTCCGGTTCGCCCCTGCAGCATTAGTAAACCTGGTGCCCTGCAGACTCCCCCTCAAAAGCCCAGCCATAGGGAGGCCGAAAGAGGGGGACCATAAGAAAGAGGAGATCCCCAGTCACAGCCCCCAAGGAGGAGGAGACCTGGGGTGGGAAAAAAAGAAGGACAGGGAAGATGCAACCAGGAGGACAAAGGAGGAGTCCCTGAGAGCGGGTACATTTTGTTTTTTTAAGTAGAACGGGGGCAGCAGCCCGTGGGTGGAAAATCAGGTTTTTTCAAATTGACCTTCTTAAATGTTTGAGATGATGGGCTTGTCCTTGGGGGGTACTGTAAGTCTTCAGGTGTTAATAACAGCACCAAGATGAGGACACATGAAGTCCATTTGGAAAATGTTTAATTATTAGCTTATCTGCTTTGTTGAAAACCCGGGAAGGGGTCTTTTATCCTGTGTTGTCCTGATTGGATTTTTAGCAGTCCCGTCTCTTCTGGAAAGCAACAGCGCCCAAAGACCAAAAAAACGGGGGAAAGGAGAGTATGAAGGCATTAAGAAAACCCCTGAGAAAGACTACCCCCCCCCCTTTTTGACCCCAGAAATCCATTTTTGGGGACACTTTTTATTCACTCTGACTGTTCACCTTTTTTCTTACATGTTTTCCAATCACTGTGTGTGGGGGTGTGTCCTCAGGTATGGGTTTTTGCCCCAAAAGACCCTTTCTTTAAGTATGAAATCCTTTCTTCAGCAGAACCAAAGTTGAGATCAACCACTGCAAACCACAAACACTACGAGAACCTAAAGGTGGGCCCCATGGTTTTTGTTGCAGTTTCTCCTCTTTATTCTCCCTTTTTCAATTTTACTGTGATACAGGTGATAAAATGTCCACGGTTTTAAAAGGGGTTTTTCCTTTGTCCCCCTCTTTAGAAATCCCTCAGAAAGAAGCGGTGAATGTGGGGAAAACCAGACCCCAGCTAAGGGTAAAGTTTTACCACTTTGCCTTTCCCCTTTGTATTCTCTTTATTTCCCCAAAGGTCCAGATTCTCTCACTGGAAGTTTTATTAAAACCCCATTTAAATATGCGCAGAAAAAATGTATTTACTAAATTGTGGTTTTCGTCATTCACAATCTCAGTGTCTGATAATATTTGATAGAAGTCTGTTATCAATGTTTTATAGCATCATAAAACCACACACTATAAAATCCTTAAAGCAAAGATAAAAATCCCTGCATCAATTTATCTTTACACTCACTGATTTTCTTGAATGTCAGAAATTAATCCCTTTTTTCACTTGCTACCACAGATTTGCTATTCTATATGTTGCCTGTCTTTTACATAGTGCTTATATCCAGGGTTTATATTTGGCCTTGTTTACCCATTCAAATACACACACACACCCCCTGATGGCAGTGTTTCCCACTTCTGTGTGGACAGGAGGATGGGGATCAAACCAGCCCATTCCACAGCTCCTCCGATAAATGGCCACCGCCTTGACAACCTTACATGACTACAGCCAGGGCCCCGCCTCAGTGATGGGGGGAAACACCCAAACCGGGGATCCTTTTTTACTTGTCAAGTCCCAGCTTTTGGGACATTTATTTCAGCAAAAGATGGGTACCTGTTCTAAGCTAAAATCAACCTGTTTCTGACACAGTCTTACAAACCTTTCATACCTCAAAAGGCCATATCCCCCGGATTAGCTTTTCTGTTTTAAAAGTCTTTTACGGGGAGGTCATCGGGTTAAAGGGGACAAACTAGGGCCATAAACTGTTTCTCATAGAGTCAAAGGATAAGGCCCAGGGGGCCCACTTCAGGGGCTGGGACAGAAGACTTGCACACCAGGGAAACAGGGACCATTACCTTCATCAAGGTGGGAGAAAGATTCAGTTAACCAAAGGCTCAAAAACCCCCTCTCTCGTAAAAATTATTTAACTGTCAATATCACCAGATAGTGTATAGAAGAATGTAAAAATTCATCAATTCAAAACCAAAAATATAAGTAGGGGAAAAAAAATTTTTGGGGACACCCTTCAAATTTAAAAATCTCAAATTTTATCTAAATATTTGGGAAAAAATTTTTGGATTTCCCAAAGGTGTGCTATAACAGACACAAAAAAAACAAATCATTTGTTTATTGTTATCAAGAAAAAAAAGAAAAAATAAATTCTTCAGGGGTTAACATGTCTTTCTCAACATTGTCGTATAAAAGTTAAAAAATTTAAAAAGAATGCTCAAAACTGAGAAAAAATAAAAAAAGCATCAAAACAAAATTATATTTAGTCCCCCCCTGCCATTAACAGGTAACTTTATCCTGGCTGGTTTTCCCCCGACCCTTTCACACTGTTGAGGAATTTCCCCCATTTTCTTAATTTTTTTTTAATTTTCCAAATTTTTGCTTCGACCTTTGATAATCCAGCAAAGTTTTTCAATGGGGGTCTGTCCGGGATTGAGCTGGTCACCTAACCCCTGGATTTGTGCCCTGCACCCAATTCTACACCTGATCGTGGGGGGGCATTATCTTCCCAAACATCTTTTCCCCCCCACTGTGCATCTTAAAACACCCAAGCACTTTTCTGTAGAAAGCCATATGTCACTGGGTTTTTTGGGTTTTTTCTTGCACCCCCAAAATTTTCCCCCTGCCCTTGTGGCTGAAGTTTTTTTTGTCACTGGCGTAGCGATCAACAGAAGCATATTTTGATTTTCATAGAGTTTAACACCGTTGGCATTGTAAAAAGTTTGATATGTTTTCATCCTTTCCCGCTTTCAAAAGTTCAAAACCTTTTTGTAGGTCTTTTTTTTCCCCCATGGCCGAACCCCGCAAAGCGTGAAACCAGATGAAATTTTGGGATTTTAAGCCCTAGACCACTGATTTTTATACACACACAAATTACAGCCAAGCAGGTAAGTAAGTGATTTTTTTAAAAGCCTTTTAAAGCTTTTTTGGGCCAACTTGGGGCAATATCAAAAAAACTTCAAGGGTTGTTACTTTTATCAGGGCCTTTTGGGTGTTTCAACTTGTCTCTTGTTTTAAAAAAGAGCAAATATAAAGGGATTAAATAACTTGCTGACCACTAACCTGAAGGGAAAAAAAGGCTTTTGCATGATCAAATATTTTTGAAAAATGGAAATATTTCACTTTTTGCCAGAGTTTTAAACTTATGAACAACTGTGTGTGTGTGTTGATGGTTTTTTTAAAACCAGGCAAAAAAACTAAATAATTTATTGAGCTTATTTTTTTTTCTTTTTTCCTTTCTTTGCTTTTTTCCATCTTTCAAAACTTTCCGAAAAGTTTTTAAAGGCCAATGGCTCTGTGCTGGGCTGAATTCCCCCTGTTGTTACACGGGAGCTGCTTTTTCCTTTCCCTCATTCATGGCCTGAAAGTTACTTGTTTTGGATATTTCTCAATGGGTTGCTGATGGGGAATAAAATTTTTCTTCTTCCTTTTAAAGAACTACAACCAACTGTGCTGAGAAAACCCAAATGCACAAAACAAAAAATACTACTCCGGGATTTTTAAAATTGTTTATATGTGCAGCCTTTCTTTTTTTATTTCTCTTACTTTCAAACGGGCACATGGTCATTTTGGTCATACTGTTTTAGTATTTATTGTTATTGTTTCCTCTAATAAGTCTTTTTTTTTCTTGGAGTCTTTATATTCATTGATTGTCTGTATATTGTGTATTTTCTAGGCCTGTATCCTTTGAATTGTCTTGTGCTGAAAGGTTTTCCCATTGTGGGACTTTTAAAGGTTTAGCTTTCTTATCTTTATCTACGATGAAAATAAAGGGGCAGAATGATGGAGGAACCCTAACTCTTATTTTATTGCCATAAATTTAAATTAATTCAATTTTTCATTAATTATACAGCCCTACAAGAAAGAGAAAAATTCTCTTTCTTCGGGAAAATTTGAAGAAAGAGAGAAAAAACTTTTAGGGGGGAAGAAAAAAGAAGAGGAGAAGCAGAGAAAGAGAAAGAGTGGGGAAAAAAGGGGGTTAGCGGGAAAAACCCCTTCTTTCGCTGAGGAGGGAAAAAGGGCCCTTTTCCCCCCTTCTCCCTCCTTCTCGATAAAAAAGAAAAGAGAGGAAAAGCGCCTCGATCTCTCTTCTGGAGAAAGGGGGGTTTCGTAACTCGTTTCTCCTCCGACAGAGAAAGAGAAAAATCTTTTGCCCTTTCTTTGCCAGAGAGGAGGGGAACCCAAAGAGAAAACCGAGAGACTAAACCCCCCTGCTAAAAAGGGGAGGAAAAGGGGAAAAATTTAAATTTTAGCATCTTTTTCCCGGGCCCCTGAGAAAAAAAGAAAAAAAACTTTTTTTCTCCCCCAGGGCGAGAAAAGGGGAAAAATGGGGGCCCGGCCATCTGTTTTCAGTTCTCTGATATTAACCCCCAGCCCCAAAAATAAACTTATCAGTAAGGATCCGCGCATGAGCGGATCAAAGACTGAATGCCCCCAGCAAAGCGGGACCTGAGACACCGGGCGCGCCCCCCGAGCTTCCCTACCCCTAAAAACTTAGCGTGAAGGAATGCCCCTCATTTATATCATCTGGCTGCCTGGGGCGCCAGAGGTTGCCGGGGAATCAAAGGCAGGTGAGATGGTACCCCATCCCCAAACCTCCTCGGGAGTTCTGCTCCTAAGGGGGGTTGTGGTTTGCAGTGAGGATCATCCGCTTAAAAAGCTGACCCGGCTGCGGGGGGTGGCTCCAAAGTGAGCAATTTCCATTGACCCCATGTTAAAATAGCCAATTTTAAGCCTAAAAAACATTTTTACAGCCTGGTCTTTTTTTGTTTTTTTATTGATATTTTCCCACCTGGAACACTGTGGGGGTGTTTTTTGCCCAAACGTTTTTTAATTGGAATAAATTGGGGCGGGAGTTGGGGCAGTCCGAGACGGCACTGACAGTTAGCTCATTGCTAAAGCACGGCTGGGCTGCCACCCAGGGCCTCCCTACCTCCAGCGGGGGGCGGGGGCGCAGTGTCCGTGTTTGTTTCCCAAAATGTTGGATGGTTTTTTGGCAATGGTTGTTGTAGTGGACTGACAACCGGGTCAAGGGAGCCCGGGGGTTTTTAAAAATTTCACTATTTTACCGGGATTTTTTAACCTTAGTACCGCATTTTTCCCCCCAGGCTTATGACTTAATTGCCAAAGGGGCCGGATACAAAAGGGACCGGGCGGAAAATTTGGGGGAACGTTTTCGCGGTGTGTTCTGCCTCAGATCCGTTTATTGCGTTCGAGGTAAACTTTTTGCTCTTTTTTTCTGAAAAAAATTGATGGACAAAGCTCCCAGAAAAGGGCGCGTTGTTTGTCCCGCTAACTTAAAATGGATAGGGGATGGGGGCGGGAAAACTAAAATAAATATTAAACTTTTTAATATATATATTCAATTTTTATCGTCCTCATTATATATCTTTTTAAAATAATGTAAAAAATAAAATAATAAAATAATAATAATTTTTTTAACTTTTAATATATTTTTTTAAAAGAAATAATAATGATTGTTTCACGTTAAAAAACGGGTAAAAAAAAAATTTTCCCCACAACTCCACCAAACCCCCTTCCATTAAAACCTCTCTATCAAAAGTCATGTTTAAAACACACAGCAAATTATGATCTCGTTTAGCTGTGTGGGTTACAGGGTCGGGGGGTCGGGGACTAAAGTGTGTGATGAATTTTGGCCCCGCAGCTTGTTAGCCAGCGAAGCCTTTACCCTTTGCCCCCGAAGGGGGGGTTCTCGCCGGGCTGACCCGGGAGAAACCCGGCCAAAAAAAAATTTCCCCCCAAAAACCCAAGAGGGCGGCTCATCCCGGTTTGGTCAAAAAAACAACTCCCAAAAACCCCGGGTGCCCCCCGGGGTTACCCCATCCCAAATCTATTGCTCACTGGATGCTTTTTGCTTTACCCATTCAAAGTTAAATAAAAACTTTGGTAAAAAACCCGCAATTTAGGGTGTTCTGATCTCGGAAATTGGGAAATTAAAACATTCCAGGCGTGGAAAGAAAAAAAATACGACAGCCTACACTTTGATTTGAAATTTGTCATGTAACTTATTTTTTTAAAGGTTCTTGATCATCCCGCTGAAGCTCCTTTCATACCTGCCCGACGATGCATGTGATTCATTGTGACCCACCATGTTCAGCTAAAATTTTTCCCTTGAGTCTTTTCAAAATTTTTAATGAAAACTCAACCTCTTCCAACAAATGAAGAAAGTTCTGAAAAAAAAACAAACTAAAGGAAGAGCTTCATAAATCCCTTTTTAGAATTAAAAATTTGTATTCTTTCAAAAGTACAACTGTCAATATCAGTTTTTTTTTTCCCCAACTAGTTATTGTAAATAAAAATTTTAATGTTTTATTCATTTGTGGTCGTTATTTAAATTTAAATAAATACGTAACCCCCAACAGAATGGATCAGTTCTTTTTCATGAACTACCGTGGTTTTTCCAGATTTCCACAAAGCTCATAATGAATCAAACGGGATGTTTTTGGTGAATTGTGTTTTTTTAAAAATTGGGAAAAAAAGACACATAGGAAAGCGACTTTAATATAGAAGCAACATTAAATCAACATTTCTATTATTTATGTAGTGTTTAAAGATAATCAGAAATGGGCTTATTACAAATTGGGGGAAAAAACCTCTCCCAGTGTTTTTTGGATGGTTACAAAGAGGCAAACCAGAAAAGGGAGAAAAAAAACACAACAAACTCAGAGCAAATTTTTTTTTTAAACATAAAAAAAGTGGTTTCATTTCAAAAATTGTAAACCATCTATAAAAGGAAAGGTATAAAAGAATGGAATAAAAGAATTCAAATGTTAAAAAACACACACACATAAAGACAGTAGCATATATAGTGGGATTTTAACACTTTTTTAAAAAGGAAACCATTGAGAAAAAATTTTATTTGAGTGACAACGGGGCCAGACACAATCCAGTAGATAAGAAAAGGATCACAGAAAATTCAATACTTTCAATAAAAAATGACAGTGTAATTTTTGTATATTGGTGGAAAAATTTTTCCCCCTGATGAAAGGAAAAATTTTTGACAATCACCCCCTAGCCCCTGAATCAGGTTATGGTTTTCTCTTTTGTCCTCCTAGTTTGTTATGTTTTTTTTTTATTGTTCAACCTTTGTCTCGTTCAGAATTTATTGGGAACAAATAGTAGAACTTTTTTATTGTCTCCCCCCCCCTATAGTATTTAAGTCGGTTTTCCCTTTTTTCCCCTCCCGTTGTCCCCCGGGAAAGGCCCCCAAATTTTTTCCCGGGGGTTTTTTGTGTTTTTGACCGTTTCCCCCCTTTTGTGTTTCCAGTTTTTTGCGATTTGGATACCTTTGCCTTTATTTCAACCGGACCACCCCCTTTTAATAAAATTTTCCTTTTTACTCACGGGGGCCCGCTGCTTTTTTCCCCTTTCCAGCCCGCCTGATAGTAAACTCAAGGGGACCAGCCCCCACGGTCCCCGTCCCCCAGATCAAGGGAAAGATCCGAACCAGGGGGAACAGATTGTCTCCTGAACCGGAATGGGGGGAGATGGGTCGGGGGAAGTGTCATGATCGGTTGGCGAATTTTCCCCCCTTTAACGAACAAACCCAGGGGCATAGTCGATGTCGCGGCGTCGGCCCATTTCCTCCAGCAGCGCCCCGACCCTGCCCCCTCCTCACTCCCCGGGTTTTCCGTTCCCTTTCCAAGAGAAATTTTCTGGGTTGGGGGATTGTAGGCGCTTGACACAGTGTGACCTACATTGAGCTGAAACCCCTTTTTCCCCAAAAACAAGAAATTAAAAGAGTACCCCCCACCTCGGTAGAGCATTGGGGGCCACGGGCGAGGGAATCGGCGCCCCCGGGGCCTTTCTTTTTTTC
The DNA here is from genome assembly GCA_016801885.1 of Toxotes chatareus. Classification (NCBI taxonomy): domain Eukaryota; kingdom Metazoa; phylum Chordata; class Actinopteri; family Toxotidae; genus Toxotes; species Toxotes chatareus. The sequence continues at coordinate 63,908 of JAFBJY010001245.1, read as the reverse complement.
AAAGATTTTCACAAAAATCTTCCAGCCCCCGGGCCGAGGGGAAAAAAGCGTAGTGGGGTTCAAGGGAAAAGGGTGCCCCCCGCCATTCTTTTCCCCCCTTTCGCTGAGAGCTGAACTGGCGTGTTCCCATTCATTCCGGACTTAGGGGAAAAAGACCAGCTTGCCCCTTTTGGGAATTTCCCCGGGATTTGGACTCTCTCACGCCTTGCGATTAAGATGAAAAAAGGAAGGAAAAAGAAAGACAGGGGGCCCCCGCCCCGAGGGGCGCCCCAGTTGACCCCTTTTTGGCTCGCAACCTACGGCGCCCCCCGCCAGAGGAACCCAAGGGGGACGACCCCGGGCACAGCGCTGCCACCGGGGGGCGGGCCTCAAAGCCGCAGTTGGGACATTTCGGGACCTCCCCAGAAAAAGACCGGCTCATCAGTGAGAAGGGCACTGGGGACCCTACTCGTTCGTTTTCCCCCCAAAACTGCCGTCTTCCCTTTTTTCCCTCTCTCCCCCCAGACAGGCTGTTTTGGATTGGGGGCAATGGAATTTTTTACTGACCTGGGTCTACTGGGCCTGGCTAAACAGAACTTCCCGAACCCCTGAAGCCTGCTTTGGGTGGACGCTCTCGCGGAAACCGTAAACCCTTGAATTTTTGATCCCCACGGCTTTTCATTTTTTTAATTTTTCCCCCAGGAAAGGTTTTTAAAAACAAAGTTTTAAAGGGACCTTTTTTACTTAAAACATTTTTTTGGGGGGGGCCCACCTTTTTTCTTTTGGAACCTCAAGGGGGAAATTCTACTCCCCTGTCCTTTTTACCTGGGGGTGCGCCAAAGATTTTACTCCCCCCGCCCCAAAGGGATACCCCCCTAACCCCCCCCCGGGGCTCCCCCTTTCGTGGGGCCCAAAGAAAGACCCCCGGGAAACCCTTTCATTCCCCGGGGGGTTTTCCCCGAGAAGAACCCCCCCACACGGGGTTGGGGAAAAAAAACAGGTACCCCTCCTTTTATTTCCAGTGCTTTTAACTGTTGAAAAAGGGTTTTTAAACTGGGTCCAATGCTTATCACCTGGGTTCGGATTAGGGGGGGGGGCGGGAAGTCCCTTTAATACCCTAGTGGCACGGTATCTTGTGATATTTGGGGCAAACAATGCCCGTTTTGTTCCCGGCCCTTGGGGAATGATGTTTCCCGGGGGTGCTGAATGTATGTTTTTATCTGACGCTATCTCTTTCCCCGATGAGGGGACCCCCACTCAACATGTTCCGGGGGCCTCCAACAACTTTTGGGGTCCTGTAGGGTTTTAGAAATTTAATTTCTGTTTCCCATTCCTTTTTGGGGGTTTATTTTCTCCAAGGAGAGGGGAGATGGATCCCGCCAAAATCAGTGTTTTTAGAATGGTACCCCGAAAGGGGAAAAAGGAACGTTTTTGGGGGTTTCAACTTTTGAAAGTTGTGAGGAATTTGAGGAAAAACCCTTTGATGAACTGACCCCCAAAGGCCTTTTCAGTGGTCCAAGGCGGGCAAAGGTCAAGAGACTCAAGGAAGGGCCCCCTCTGCCCCCTTTTGAACCTTCCGGATCCAAATGCGTTTGGGGGAGGTGGATCGCCGATGTTAAATGGGCCTCCTCCCCAAAAGGGCAGTGAGAGCAGACTTCACCCCGGGTTTTCTGCCAAATTATCCCCCGCAGAGAGGAATTACCGGGGGGACAGGGAGTTCTGGCCCCAAAATTCAGGAAAAGGGGAAGGCTGGGGGGGTGAGGAATTCCCTTTGGGGCGGACCACAAAAACCAGAGTATATCCGGGGCCAAGAAACGCCCCGCCGGGGGCCCATTCTTCAACAATTTAACACTGTGCCCCCCCGCCTGGTCAAAAAAATGCTGCCGATGCTCCACATTTTTTGACCCCGGGCCCCCCCCTAAGGTTCCCCCTTTTATTCTGCCCCCCCATGTGTGGGGCGGTCACCTGGGCAATAGAGGGGAAAATTTCCTTTTAGAGGGTTTATTACCCCCCCCGGGCCTCAGGGCATCCTTTTGGCCACCTCCTGCATTCCTGTCACCCTGAACCAGAAGAACCATTTCATCATCCAACAGGGTTCTGTGGGGATGGAAAAGAGGGCCAAGTTTGTCCCCTGTCCTGTCGGTTTCCCAAAAACCCACCCCCCCATATGGGTTCTAAACCTTCCTGTCCCAACCCTTTTTGGGCTCATATTTTACGATTTAGGGTTCCCCCCCTCAAAAATAACACCACCCCATCCTTATGTTTGGGGTCGTTTTTTTAAAAGGGGCATTTTTTTCCCTCCCCGTTTCCCCCCCCCCAAAGAGAGGGGGAAACCCTCCTTTTTTGTTTTTAACTCCATGGTTTTCCCCCAGATGTGGTTTCGACCGGGGCCCCCAGTTTGTCTCTCGTTTTGGAGGGTTTTGTTCCTTAGGGGCCACAGCGTCTCTCCTCTGGTACCATCCAATCTAAAGGACAGACCGGCGTTTAACCGGGTCAAGAGGCGGGTCTTACCTCCCCGAATCCCCGGGGAAAAAACCCGATTTAGGAGAATTCCCAAAACACTGCCTGCTCCTTCGTTCTGAGGGGAGTCTCGGAAATTCCCCTTTTTTGGTCCTTTCCGTTTCCCAAAGGGGATTAACCCACTGGCTTTGGTGGCTCCCCCGACCATGAGGATACACCCCCCCTTTTATGTTTTTGCCCAAAAACCCCTAAGAGGCCCCCTTGTTCCCGGCCCAACCCCTCCCCCGCTCATTGATGGTGACCCTGTCATTCTGTTTTGGGGCCGGGGATGTTGGGGCAGAGGTCCCCGTATCTTGACTGGGAGGATCCCAAGGAGAGGTGCTGGGTTCGTAGTAACATCTTGGGCCCACCCTCATTCAGGATTCCCCAGGGGCCCTCCACCTCCTGGGCCCCAGGAGTCGGCCCCAGAGGGGGGACTTCACGCCCACCCCCGAATCAGGTTATGGGTTTCATTCTCTCTGTCCTCCTAGGGTTTCCCTGTTTTCTTTTGTTCTAACCTTTCCTTTTTCAAAATTTCTTCCCGCCCCCCTGTGGTTTTTCCCCCCTTTGATTACCGGCCCCCTTTTAAGTGTTGCACCTGTTTCCCCTTGTCTCTCCCCCCCCTTTTAAGGGCCCCCGCCTGCCAGTTGTTTACCTTTTAAAGGACATTATTTTTCTTTTGTTTTTTGGTGGACCCCTTTTTTTGGCCCCAAATTTTTGGGTTGTCCTTTCCCACCTGGGCAAATGACCAACCCCCTTGTTAATAAAATTCCCTTTCCCCAAAAGATTTAGTTGTGCTTTTTGGTCCCCCGGTCCCGGGGCCCGGTGACATTTTTTCTTTGTGTTTTTTAAAAAAGGGGGTTCATTTTTTCCCTTGTTTTCCCCCAAATTTTTTACAAATTTATCCTTTTTTTACTCCGGGTCAAAGGGAAAAATAATCTGGGTAAAAAAAAATTTTTTACACGGAACCAAATTTTGTTTTTTAGGGGCCCTCGGTCCGAAACCCCCAAAAAGAATATACTAGGTTTTATTTTAAAAGAAAAGGTTTTGTAAAGTTACAATTTCCCTTTTCCATAAAAGGCCAATAAATATTACAATTACAACCAGTAAAACATCCTTTGGGGTTAAAGACAACCCCAGCTATAAAGTTAAAAAATGATTTTTTTTTTTGAGGCACAGACTATGGGGGTTAAAAAAAAAAAAACCTTTAAAAAAATCATAATATATATATTCACCAGTTTTATATACAAGTCTAATTTTGTTTTTTTGGTAAAAGTTTTTTGGTTTTATTTTATTTTGGGGGGGCCCTTTTTTCCCTCCCTTTTTGGGAATGGCCAACCCCTAAGGGTTACATACATCACCCTGCTTTCCTCCCTTTTTGGGTTTTTTTTAGACCCTTTCGGGCGAAAAGTTCCCTTTGCTTTGACCCCTCTGGTTGTGCTTTTGGTTCAAACCCCTTTCATGGCTGGGCCATTGGTTCTGAAACCCTTTACAGTTTTTTTTCCCTTTTGGGCCAGAACCTGGGGTTTTGGAATGCTTGGGGTGGAGGGGCCCTTTTTTACCCCTTTTAATTTTAATGGCCCGTTTTAAAAAATTTTGGGGCCGCCAAAATCCCAACCCCTTTGGTTTTTTTTCCTAAATTTTCGGGCTAAAAAAATTCCCTTTTCCCTTTTTTGTTTTTTCTTTTCCTTTTTGGAAAACACCCTCCTTACCCAAAAGGCCTTTAAATTTTCTTTGGTCAAAATTTTTAAGGGGATTTCCCTGTGTTTTGTGGGGGAAATTTTTTCTGCAAATGCAACTTTTAACAAATCAAACTGAAATTTTTTTTTCCCCAATCCTTTACATGTTTATCCCAAAAATCCAACGAAAAACACCCGGTTAAAATTCTTTAAAAAATTTCAAATTTATCAACCATATTTTTTCAAATTTTTTCCTTTAAAACCCAATCAACCCAAACCAAAACTGAATTTTCATTTAAAACAAATTTTCCTTTTAAATTTTGCCCCTTTTTAAAAAAGAATTTAAAACCCCCTTTTTTTTATTCATACCCGGAAATTTTTGTTAAAATTTTCCCTTTGTAAATAAAAATTTTTTGGGTGTTCTTTCTGCCATTATTTTCTTAACGCTCAGGCCACCAAACGAAAACTTGGAAAAAAAAAAAGAAAATTCTTAAAAATTTCTTTTGGGAAATACCTTTTTATTTTTTCTTCAAACCGCAAAAATTTTAATCTCGTTTTAAGGGCCTCCCTTTTTCACCCTAAAAAAAATGGAAAACCAAAATTCTTTTTAAAAAAATTTTAATATTTTAAACTCACCTTTTAACCCAAAGATTTTTTCCTGGTTTTTGTTTTTTAAAACCCTTTTTAAAAATTTTTTGGGAAAAACCCATTTTCAAAAAATAAAAAAAAACCAATGGGGGGGGCCCCAGTTTAAAAACAAACATTCCAATCTGATGTCCATCGTAAACCCCTAAATTCCCCGGGAAAATTGTGGCAGGTTTTCCTGTTTGAAAAAAAAGACTGGTTTCGGGTTTTAAAAAAAGGGGGTTTAAAAGGGAAAGGGGTAAGTCCGATACCCCAAAAGAAAAATACCCGTATTTTTTGGTGTTTGGTTTGATTTTTTTTGAAAATTTTTTAAAAACGGAGCAAAATTAGGGGAAAAAAAGCCCCAAAAAATGGGGGAAATTTAAAAGGACAGGACTTGGTCAATTTGGGAAAAAAACCAATTTTCTGTTTTAAAGGAAAAGGGGGGAAAGCTTTTTGCTGAAAAAAGGGCCCAAAGAAATTTCTAAGGAAAATCCATCCCCCCCTCCCGTTTCTTCCATAAGCAAACTGTTAAAGTTAAGCAATTTTTTTAGAATTTTTAAAATTTTTGTGTTTTACCCAAATGTTTTTTGCTTTAAAATTTTTGGAAAAATAAAAACCCAAAGGACTTTATTGTGGTTCATTTTAGGAAATTTTTGAGGGGAATGGGGGGAAAATTGGGAAATAAAGGGTAACTTAATTTTTTTTTTTCTTTTTGGGGAAAGAAGGATTTCGGAATCGGTATGGGGCAACAAATTTCAAAATAAATGAAAATAGGGAATTTTTGGGGAAAAGTTGCCAAGTTGGGGAAAAAAGAAATGGGGTTTTTTAAAAAAGCTTTTCTTTTTTTAACCCCCCCAGGAGTAAAATTGTGTTTTAAATTAATTTTCCGCAAACCCTTTTAATGGAACGGAAATTTTTTTTACTGTTTGCACGGGTTTTTTGTGTTCCCATCAATTCCCGTTTTTAAAAAATTTCCTTTTAAAAAAAAAATTTTTGGGTTTTTGTGGGAATGATATTGTCCGTGCATGTGCTGATGTAACCAGTAACTGCTGCAGCATTCTCCTCTAAGTCCACAGTAGAGTCCTCTCTCAGTCCCAGTCTGTGTTGTCAAAGCAGTCCTGAAGCATCTGCTCTGATTCTGCATTCCATACTTTAACAGTTCTGCAGACAGGTAGTGTTTGAGGAGCTTATAAACAAAGAACCAGAGAACAGCAAGAAATCAGGCCTCAGGTTTCAATAAAGATATTCAAACTGACTGCAAGTGCCAGTGAAGGAAGTCAGTAGTGACACTATAGGTAAATGAACTCGATACATAAACTTGGTTCATGTCTAACCAGAATTTTTAGGCCCTGTTTGAATTTGCTACCATGGATAGATGTCTGTTTCCCTTCCTGTCTAATTTAGATGAAGTTTTGGTATTTGTCACTTTAACCATTAATGCGTTGCCGACATCATCCCTCCTTGAGCGCCTGAGACGTCTTTGAGCCAGCAGCTGGCACAGACCACGGCGTTAAAACAACAAAGACTCCTCACTATTAGAGAAGTACGTAAATAAACGCTTCGATTCAAATCTTATACGATCCCATGTCTCTGCACTGCTACCTTATTGGATCCCAGATACAAAGATCGTTTCTTTGATAGGCGATGTTAAACAACGCACGAAGCAATACTTAGCGCGCTACTGTTGCCCTGCTGCTGAGGGATGGGACGCGCGATGAGAGCGCATGTCACCCACAGCGCAAGAAGCAACGGACCCATTGCCAGCACGACCTCGCTGCATGATAATGCCTTTGTGCCCCTTGCACCTTTGTGCGCCATGCACCTAGCACGAGAGGTGAGCGTCTGTTCAGCCTCTGTGTCTCATGTCTTGGATGAAAAAGAAACAGATCTTTGCGGCGACAAGACAGAGATGCTTATCTTTGTAAAGAAACCCGTGCTCTCTGTTAAAGAAGCAGGTGGGAGATACAGCAGGTGATTTATCATTAATGTTAAGTAGAAGAGGCCCCTGTATAGGGCTAGCTTCTCCTGAGATGCCTTATTTCCAGCCTGTGAGTTCTGGTCTGAAAATACACACACAAGGAAAAAGATAGTCCTATTTATGTTTGTGTATTTATAAACAACTTACAATTTATTTACTTTCCAAATTGTTTTTTACTTGAATTTCACTTGATGTGTTTTTTATTTTCACAAGAAAATATTTTTTTGGGCAATTTTTAAAAAATCTTCTCAGGGTAATCAGTCATCAAGCCAAAACCACTCCAAGCAATTTTGTTGGGTAATGATTGGGCACTGTAAAAAAAGATTTCACTGGTTAGCGGACGATCCCTAAGAGAGGGCTGTGGAAAGTTATTTTTCAGAAAGAACTTGTCATATGAATTAATGTTATCTTAAATGTCAATAAAAATTGACATTAAAGGTTATTCTTGTTTCCATAAATTTGTCTGACTGAATTTGTGCTGATTCAAAGGATAGTATGTGAAAGAGCTGAAAGACTTGATAGTGGTAAACAGTTCAGTAATGCTTCCGCCCATCGCGGAGAGATAACAAAAAAGAAAAACATCGCATCGCCCATCGCTTATTAGATTGTTATTTTAAACGCGCGGCATCGGTATGGCCTGTATTCTCTACAATCGGTGCAGAATCCCCTAATTTCTTCCGCGGTGATTTGTTTTCTTGGTGGTCGGGACAAAATGTTTCTATAGTAATCCTTGATCATTATTCTGTGACTGTGACAGGAGGAGTTCAGTGAATTGATGTGGCTTCGGCCTGTATACTTTCACTATCGTTTTTTAATGAAGTAAAATATTCCCTCTCTGTATTATGATATTGGATTGAACTCAAGCTTCACGGCCAACACTGTCATTGTGCACCTTCCTCTTTTATTCACCGTGTTGATCCATCTATCTTTCTGTATTCATTCTCTCACTCCTCGGGCCACTACAACATACATGCACTAAATGCTACTAAACTGCTGATAAACTGTGAAAAGTAAATCCATTGTGTGTATGGAACATAATGTGGCTAGATGATGTTCTAGAGGAAACAGATTTTCTGAATGAATGGCAGTAATGTAGTTTAATTACAGCAGTGGAGGTGAGATCAGGGGTTTGTATCCAGGAAGTCCACTCTGTGGTTGAGTTTAGTATTTTACAGCTATTTAACAACAATACACAAGCCAACTCTCAGCACGCCTAAGCACAAATGTCACATTACACACATTTCCATCAGAGAGACCAGCTCTCAGAAATAAGCTCAGTGATGGGAGACAGTCCAACAGGCTCCAAGCATGTTTCTGCCACTACTCTACTTTCTGTGCTGAAGAGGAGACTGTGCACTGAAGCTGTCAGCTGTACCATCAGCCTCTGAGGTTGCTCTTGCTCTACTATTGCATATGGGCATTGCTGTCCGCTCTGCCCAGCTCCACTCATCACTAACTTCATTTAGAGTAAATAGAGCTCTGGCTGCTGTAACAGGAAGCAGCAGGAGTCAGGAAGTTTCTACAAGAGGGAAGCATGAACCTCTCCCTGTCATATCAGCTGTTTTGTGGAAGAGCGTCCACCACGGACTCTCACAACTCGAGTCAGCATCAGACCAGACACACACTGAAACAAACATCCACACATTAGCTGAATTTCCCTCCTGGCTCCAGTGTTTCCTGTTCAGAAAACATGGGACATGAAAATGAAAAGAGTGAAATGATCCTTTGCCTTGAAATCCAAAGAGAGAAAGCGACGGCGAGAGATCTAGCATGCGTGTATCCAAGAGAGTAAACTATAGTATCCTTTAATCAGGTGCAAAAGCTCCGGAAGAGAAAGTGCTACAGATGAAGCTGAGCGGATAGCAGAAACCCCGAAAGTGTAGACACTGCTGGTGAACACGCGGAGCTGGAGACTCTGCTCGCTTAACTTCTTCTGCCGCTTTCACACGGACATTTTCAAAGGACTTTCAGCTCGAACTTCTTTATCCAGAGAGGAAGAGACTGTGTCTGTGTGTGTTTCAGTATGTCCTTTACTAGAAGCGGCGTTTCATGGTTCCAGGACGGATAGCAGGACTAATCTGGACAAATCCAACTCATTTCATTCAGCCTCCACAACCATGATTTGTCACGCTTGGGGTAAAGTGAAGCCAGTGGGAAGAGAGGGAATGGGAGTATAGCCAAACACAGTATGTCTGTTGTCTCCCCTGATTTTGACCTTAGTCAGCAGTTTGTCTCCCTGTGTTATTCTGTCCTGCACCGCTAAACATTGAGGCCTAGGTGGTTAGTCACGCAGTGGATAATGCCCAATGTCCAGAGGAAAAAAGTTCTTTTATCACATATTAAAGCTGTGTGGATGTTCACTGACGCCTCACCATGTGTAGTTTAAATACATGCGTATAAGTTTATTTTCCTTAAGACAGAAGTTGATTTTAGTTAATGCAGGGAAACAACATGAGTCAGACCCAAGTGTCTGCCTTCTATAACTCTAAGAAATATGAATTGAGGACAAAAGGTGAAGATTTACAGCTCATATGGAAAATTGGGCACATTAAGAAAAGCTATATTATTTGTGTGGAATAATATTAGTACATATTTTCCACTTTTTGATATATATGATGAGTATTAACAAAAATATATATGTTCCTTTCAGCTCCTAAATCATGGGTATATCTGAGGAGCTGATCAGTCCCTTATATACAGTGGTGTTCCAGTATATGTCAGAGGTCAAAGTGAAGACAGTCAGATTTATTACCGATACAGATAAAGCCAGTTATCTATTCAAAGTAAACAAGCGTGATAGAAAGAAGATTTATTCCACTTAGCCTCCTGTATTAGAGCCACTGAAGCTGTTTCTTTACTTTTATTCTTCCCTCGAGAGCTACGGTAGAACATCTACTGAAGAAACATTATTATTATTATTTACTGTCCAGCTTTGTAAAGTGTAAATGATGGACATTACTCCAGCAGCTTTTATTTTCACTTGCTTTTTGGGTCTTTGCCCTCCACAGAAGAACACTGCTGTCTGATTACATTTTCTATTATTATATTTGTAATTTATTGTATTTTGTTCTCACTTTTTTTTTTCCATCTATGAAGCTTCACCGAGACCTTGTAGCTGGAGTGGATAATGTTTCTTCACAGTTTATTTACATTCTCCACCTGTTTCCATCCTGCTCATTCATCATTTAGGCTCAGAGGAAGAAGAAGAAAAACTGTTTTCATTCTGTATTGCAAGCAACAGAGAAGCAAAGCAAAGGTTAGATGGAATCCCATCACAGCAATATGATGGGAAATATAGTTTTGGTGTCAGAGTCGGAGAATGCAAGCTTGGCTGATTCTCAGAGACAAGTCAGGTCTCTTTCATGTTTGTCAAACTGGTCAGGTGGAGAAATGGAAATAATTTCTGCACTCACACTGAAAGCTTTCATACACTATTACTGTCCCACATGAGACCAGATATTGACAGAGACTTGATACACCAGGGTTAGTTAAGGCGATGTGAGTTGCTGTGTGTGTTATAGGGAAGTCCTCCATTCCCATGTTCCCCAGGCCTACACTGCTTTCTCTGTTTCAAGGTGAGACATACTAATTAGAAGAATTTGGGGTGCCAAGGGGTTGCAATGGTAGAAAGGAAGCACAAACTAATATGTTCAAAACATCAAAGACATCATACAAGATTTTTACTGCAGTGATGTAATATTTGGTTGCTATGGAAACTGTGTGTCAATAGCCTATTTCCAAGTCAGGTTCACACTGTAGTGCAGCTTCACCAAAGCTTTACAGTTAATGTTCTGTATAACAAACACAAAGGATTTAATTTAGGTTCTTCCTCAAAGGTCAGAATACCATCAAAGGCAGGTCAATTGATGACATCATCGTGGGGTGACATCACAGAGACATCAGGTCAGAAATATCAAACAGAGGACACCAGAATACATCAAGGCTCATCAAAGGCAGGTCAACAGTGACATCACAGTGACATGACAGAACGCAAACTGTTAATAAATAAGACCTGTGGTCTTTGAGGGATCAGATCTCACCCCACCTGCAGTAAACTTACAAAAGTCTGAAAAGACACTGGCTCCCTATTCCCCATTACTGCAGACAGGGGCCACTACTGGTGCAGGGGGCCCACTACCTGCAGCTAACTTCTGACAGACATTCCCAACATCTAGAAAGGAGCACCCCGGCTCCCTGCCCCCACTACTACTGCTCCCCTGCAGTGGCGGGCTGCGCAATGACGAGCTCCCATGCAGTAAGTAGAGCAAAGGGGAGCTACTTGCACGTCTGCATTGAGTGGAAACTTCCATTGTGTCTGTGGTCCCCTTTTAAACCCATCTTTTTTGGAAAAAAAGATATTTAAATCTATTATCTGTAACAACACTTTTTCTTTTTAAAGGGTAATTTTAATCTGCTAGGATTATAAATGAGAACCTTTTTAAAATTTTAAATACATAATGCCCGTGCCCCATGGAGCACTCATACAGAGTGCTGTCTCTAGCAGTCACTCTTGAACCTCATCTTTGATCCTCCATCTCAATCCTATCACTCTGTGCTTAAAAAAAAAATAAGGGTAATTTTTGTACCTTATGTGTAATGTAGAAGCTTTAAGTGGGCTTTACATACTTTCAATATCTATCTTGTGAAGGAATCTAAATATACATACCTGTTCATTTGTTTTGTTTTATTTTATATCATATTGTTTATTTGTTGTATGGTATATGCCATTGTGTCCTAGAGTGTGTGTGTGTGTGTGTGTTTGCACAGTTATCTTTATATTTTAGAAGTTTCTTCAAGTTTAGAAAACAGACTTTTAACCTGAAACCTCTCCTCTGTCAGACATGTAAATCCATTACATTTTTCATTAGAGAGAAAATTTGATTCATTTGCAAGTTCAGTCCACTCATGTCACTGCTGAGTTCAAGCTCACTGACCTCTAAGAATATTGTATTCACCAATTCATTTCCAGCCCACAGTGTTTCTGTCCTCAGCAAACCTTTGGATGTCAGTCATCAAGCTAATGCCCAGGTGAATCTGAGGCTGTGTGTTGACTGAGGAGAAGAAGCTGTGAGATCTTTTTAGACCCTGAGGGAGTCCTCTGGAGACTGATTTGATAGAATGTCTCTTACGTAATAATTATGCTTCCACTCAACTACTTCTACTCCTCATAGGGACTGCTCTATAGAACTGAGAGCTGCTTTTAGTCAAGGGATGTAAAATGTTCATATTCACTCAGGACCGTTCAGCTGGGTTGGTAGATTCAGCAGCTAGATATACACAACTACTAATAGATAGATGGAGTGTACTTGGCTAACATTAATATATCTGCTGGAAATCCTGTTGGAAGTAGCATAAAAGTGGCCTCAGGCTGATGTGATAACCTGCTGCAGTGCTTAAAATAAGCCAATTAGCCTCTATAATGAGTTCCGATATTATTATTTACCTTTGGGGATGAAGACAATTAGTTTTAAAAAAATAGCCAGAAGGTTGCAGTTGCTGCACTTTATTTTTAAATCCTATTTACTGTGAATTTTTCCTCAACTCCAATGGACTGTGAGTGAGCCACGTTAACAACCTCTCAGTCCATTCATGGAAAGAGCAGAGATGACTGTATTCTCTCTACAATGTAAACAATTATCACTTTTTGCACTTTTATTTTCTTCGATGAGTTCCATTTTTCAGTGTTATTAGGTGGTAGAAATCACAGTTGCTTTTAATCATCTCTCTATCTCTCTCATTTCGTCTCATTTTTTACAGATCCCAAGTCAGTTCTGCACTGCAACTAATATCTGGCTCTGCCTTTCAGCTCTTCATTAGAAATCTCTTTGTACCTAGCTAAAAACTGCAGCCTATGTTCTCTGACAGATGCTGCTGAATGACTCACAGTACAGAACGCAGTTCCTCGAATTGACCTTGAAATCAGTATACACTGGTTCCATTGTCAATCTACTTCAGAACTGTACAAGACCAGGAACACGAGGAAAATGGCCCAAATAGAGACAGCAATCTGATTAATGAATATATTTTAAAAACAAAAGTCACTGTCTTACAAGAGTCTATTCAAGCCAGGAAACAAAACTCCAGAAGAAAACAAAAAGTATCACGTAGGAAAATTCAAAACATAAACTTGAGGCAACTAAGGCGTCTTACTGGGGCAAAAGCAGCAAAAGGGTGAATCAAAAAACGCAGGGAACTACAGACACAGGGAAGGTGGGCCACAGGAGCAAACTCAAGGGAACCAGCATCCACCAAGCTTGTGTGCAACAGGGTCATCCCTGCATTCACTGTTTGGAGACTCCTGGGATGTAAATCCATGGACAAGGACGTGGCACCTCATTGGATCCTCATGTGGTCCAACAGAATGATCCGGTGCAGATCCCCACCACTCCCAACCTGGATGCTAAGATGGTTAGGAGACTTTCACTGTGCTCATCCTGGCAAGGCCCTGCTGGGTGCAACCTTACCTGTGTTCATTTTTGGATTATGTATCTGTGATTTTTCACCTGTGCTGGCAGCCTCTTCAGCTCTGTGTCCTTCCTGTAACTCGTCACAGTCACCTGGAGGATTTCCCCACACTCGGCATCCTTCCTCTCTGCAGCACAGGCTGAGCCAACCTGACTCCTGATCCTGCTCTCACCTGCCCTGCTCTGACTAAAGACTCTGGTTCCACATCAGTCCTGGCTTCAATAAAACTATATTAATCTTGCTTCCAACCTCTATGTCCGCATAGTCCATGCTGGATCCTGAATTAACTGAACAGTCTGCCTTTTGTTTCAACCCTGACAATGTATCAGACTGAGGGCCAAATATTTCTATGTGAGTTTTGTCAGAGTTTGGATGTTGGTGAACACCTAAGGTTTTAGGGTGTAGAAGCGTGGTAGAGAAAGAAGCAGCATCAGACAAGCCAGAGGTTTTTGCTTGCTAAATATGTCATTATGCAAAATATACGACTCACCAATCTCACAGAAAGGTGCTACAATATGCTGTAGCCACAACAGTTTTCCTGATTAGAAGCCAGTCTCATGACAGGGGACTCCCATCACGACCTCCTCTGGCCCAAAGGGTTCAAACAAAAATAGCAGTATTTTTTAAAAAATGTGTTCACCCTTTACTCTGTCAATAGCTTAAACTTCCCACTGATGCTCCTCTCTCTGCCCGCGCACTTCGTTTACAGCCTAACAGGGTATTTGGCATCTACTGGAGTCTGTAACTGCATCCTCATGTGTGCACTCCATGGAAACAAATAACCCCCCAGAGCTGGCCTGAAAGGGGAAGGGGTTGGGCGAAGGTTTCAAAGTAAAAGTAAAAAGCACTGCTAATGTTTGTATGTGTTTCCACTGAGTGAGGGGGATGTTTTCCAGATCCCTCAGTTTTTCAATGGCGACAGTTTAAAATGGTTCAGAAAGTGCTGCCTTTTCAAGATAGATGCAAGTAAAATTATATTTTACAACAAAGTTTGATTTTAATGTTGACATTATATTTTATGTGTATATACTTTAAGTGAGTCTTACATTAATGGCTGATTTTGCAATTCTAAACCTTGGTCGTTTGTTTTTAAGGTAAATCCAAATTTATTTGAAGTCACTACATCCTTTCTCTGCTCAGATCAGATGATCAGTCCCTCATCCATTGTCACCTCCTCTGTGTCTCCTCCTGATCTGCTCTGGAGTTTCCTTCCTGTTTGGTACTCTCCACCCGTTTGTGTGTATCTTGTGTGTGTGTGTTGTGTGTTCCAGGTGAGACACTGTGTGGTAGCCTGGATTCTCTTCCCACCAACTCACTACTACACCTGACTGTCATCCGTCATCAACCCCACCTCAGAACTATTCTGATCAGCCCCTTGGTAGCTGTCTTGGAACTCTTTGGACTGTTTTGGACTTTGATTTGAACATTGTTTGGGACTCTTTGTCATGATCAGACCTGTAGCAGCTCTTTTGTTCTATTTTATGGTTATTGGGGACTCAATAAGCTTTCAAGTGTTTATCCTATTTTACTTTGAAGTCCTGCCCCTTGTAGCCTCCAGTTTTTGCTTCCTGTCTTTCTTTCCCACCTTTTGTTTGATTGTACCATTGTCAATGTATGTTAAGTCTCATTGCTTCCTCCATCTCTTTGTCAGTTAATTCAGTTGTCTTGTCTGGAGTCTGTGTCCAGTATTTGCTATGGCTCTGTTGGCAAGCCTGGTTGTGCAACATAGCTGGCTTTCTGGCTTTTGTTTCCACGATCTCACAGACTTTATACAGTCATTTCTTTTGTTAACCTTGTGGCTTTATCTGATGATGTCTTCCTGCTAGGGAGGACAAGGTGGCCGACCAATAAAAATGGTCCCTATGTGAGGACTAAAGTTAATTAATCTCATTAGAGTCATTTTGTCCACTTCCTCCCAGATACTTTCCAGTCATTGGTTATTTCTATATGGTTACTGAGACCTGAACCAGAATGTAAATACACTAGAAACCAGTATATATACTGAGCAGACAACAGGACATGGGACAGAACATCATCAATAATATCTGATAGTTGGAAGAAATTTAATTCCTATATTTTTATTTCACATGAGCATCCACAAAACTCGATAAGGACACCACAGATGTATTTTATGAGGTCCCATTCTGTTTATGTACCTTTCTGTCACAGTTCCGGCGTCTACCCATCATCTTTCTATTCATGGCCAGGAAGTTCAGAGCTCACTTTACAGCATGTGTCTATGGGGTTGAAATCAGTTTATTGATTGAAGTTGGAAAAAGAAACTTTTTTGGGAAAATTTTGCTTTTGTTTTGATGTCAGACAAAATGTGGGTGATGTCAGTCACTCCAGCTCAGAACATTTATACAATACACACCCATTACATAAAATCTGAGACAGTGAAAAAAGAAAAAAGAAAAAAAATCTAAAAGCTTAAACTGCCAGTTTCGCCAAAAACCATAAAAGGTACAGAAATACCAAATGTTGATGTACTGGATTTAACTCTAATATGCTGCTGAAGTCTTGTGACTTATTTCAGGTTTCAACCATGTTTTTATGTGTATATATATATATATATATATATAAAACCTTTATAAACATGTATAACGAAGCAATATGGTTGTCAAACTGTACTTTTTGATGTTTACTAGTTTTTCTATAAAGCTGCAGGAAGCTGGAATCTGTACAGAAGAAGTGGAATAAGCAGACCTAAGACGAAAATAATATGGTGAAAAATAATATATGTCTTGTATGCCACTTTGTACTGGCAGGCACGCATAATGCTCAACCTGCTCTCTCTCTCTCTCATAATTCTGGGCCTCCAAGGATCTATAAGACAGAAAAATAATAATATGATTAACTGCAATTCTCCATCACACCCACATGGCCAGGCTGATTAATCTGAT
Source organism: Toxotes chatareus (assembly GCA_016801885.1). Classification (NCBI taxonomy): domain Eukaryota; kingdom Metazoa; phylum Chordata; class Actinopteri; family Toxotidae; genus Toxotes; species Toxotes chatareus. Next base: position 47,778 of record JAFBJY010001245.1, on the reverse strand, counting down.
TTATCTTTGGGTTCAGCATCTAGCAGAATGAATAAAGGCCAAATAAAGTCCAGGTGGAGGTGGAGGTCTCAGTGTGTCTGCAGGAGCTGTGTGGGAAGGACAGAGCAGCAGCAGAGCAGTCCAGATACAGTGATTCTCTTTTCAGATCAGAGAGGAACACACAGGGATGATGGTGGACTTCCAGCAGTGGAGAGCTGTTCTCAGAGCAGTTCAGACTGCAGCACTGAGAGTCTTCTCCATTCTTCTGGTTCCTCTGTCAGTCACCTGGATAGAAACCCTCTCTCCTCTACCTCCCAGTGGCCTATGGTTCAATCAGGCCACTCTCTGTACACAAGCTGCCATGGCTTCAGCCTCTCTGGATCATCAGGACAACAAATATGTAAATCCTCTGTCAACACACACTGTCCTCTTCACTCTCTCCTTCGTAGAAAGATCAGTGCCTCAGCTGTTGGAAGACCAGACAACAGGGGTGATAAATCAAGTATTTTGCAGAGAGTCTTCATCAGCTGCTCACTCACTGATTGCAGCACATCAGTATAAAAGAGCAGCAGGGACTTCAGGTCCTATTTCAGAGCAGAAGTGGGCAGCTGTGTGAGTCTGTGGCAGCCTCCTCTCAGCTCCTCATGTTCGTTGTGTGGAGTGAAGACACTGGGCTGGAAGCTCACACACCTCTGCAAGAGACTTTTAGCATCAAGTCTATTTACTCCCCAGACATTTCACTCAGAGTCACAGGTAGAGCAAACTGCTTGAGATCCATGAGCTTCATTGCCTGCACAAACTAACAGCTTACATGTCAACTCATGTTCCATTTTAAAGAAAAGTCTCTGTGGGTTGATGAACATCAGATCTGCCTTCTGAAATATCAGCTGGCAAAATAAACTTGGGGCTGTCACTGAAATATCTGACAGATGGACATTTTTTATTACTGGACTTCAGACTTCAGAGATTCTACTCTGTATGTCAACAGACACATCACTTCAAAATGTCATGATGCTTCTCTGAAATCAGAATGAGTGATTTGCAGCTGCAGTCAGACTGATCTCAGGCTGTGACGGCAAAGATCAAACTCATCAATTCTTTTGAGTATTTGAGTAATAGAACAAACAGTTTCAGAATCCAGATTTGATGCTTTCTCGACACTTTTGATGAATGAGAGACCCACTGTCTCTACCTACATCTTGTGGGGCTGTCAGCTGTAAATCCAGCTCTACTTCACTATGGACGCAGACACAACAACAACAATCTTCATCACCTCAAACGCACAATCACAATCAGAAGCATGGCTGATCCTGAGTTAGCTGACTTCTTTCTTGTCTCTCTGTTTTCTGTCCAATCCTGAAGCCTGTCTCCCGGCTCTCCTCTACAGCTTCAAGGAGGCCGCCACTGGGAAAGGTTGGAGGTTTGAGGAGCACTGGATCTTTGCTTTGATATGAACTGTGTTGGGAGGCAAAGCCGATGAAAGCAGCATGGACAGGCTCCAACCCTCTACAGACCTCAAGTCTGAAGTCTGCAATCTGGATTCAACACAAGATCAGACAGATCAACCTTCGAAGTGAATCCCTGGAGAAACTTGTTGTAATTCAGGTCCAGGTGTGTCTCAGATGGGAGAGGTTGGACTTCAGAGCTGTGGGGCCAGAGAAGCTGGTTGATCTCTGACAAACTGCAGGAACTCAATCTGAATAATAGAATAAATCCGTGGACCAAAAATCATTTCTAAATCCAATCAGATAAAAAAAAAATGTTAAAGATGGTTAAAGATGTTTTGTTTTGCTTTGTTTTGTTTTGGTTTGCTTTAACACCAACTCCCTTTCACCAGAGGAAAAGCTCTTAGAAACATCAGAGGAAACAACTCCAGTGGATTTATTTCCCTTTTCTGGTGCAATAATGCAGAATATTGGACATTCTGATCAAAGAGTACCCTCACCTTTGCTCCAGGCAGTGAAGCTTTCGGAGGAGGGAGAGTTAACGACGAATGCGCTCATTGTGCGCGAACGCGGGCCTGCTACGCTCCGGGGAATATTCTGTCCAACGTGCACTCACTATGCGGCAAACTGGAAGAACTTTGGCTGCTAGTGAGTAAAAGCACAGAGACTTTTCAGCATCTTGCGTTTTGTACTTCACGAGACATGGTTGTGTGGACTGATACCGGCGCTGCAGTTGGCAGAGCTTCCAACTTCGACAGAGCAGGTGACACTGGGACTATTGAACAACAATGATGACTTCAATGTCAGGCCATGAATGACTTAATCAGACTGTGCTTCAGACTTTCTTTCAGCAACAAAGAAATACTTGCCAATTTCTTTTTTTTTTTAACAATCATACTATTATATGTATTTCGTTTTTAAACGCAGATTTATAAAAGACTTTTGGTCTATTCAGGAAGGAAAAGAACCAGTCGAGACTTGCAGGAAGAAGTCCTGGCTTTTTTGTCCAACACCAGAGATAATGACAAATGGACAGATACGCAGGGTTATCGGTGGCTTACATCTTCATGCATGATTCAACAGGGTTAGATTGTCTTGCTAATATACAAAAGGCAAATCATCAGACGCTGGTTTGATCCACAGGGTGTGGAATTAAGAAGCACGGCAGCTTGAGGAAGGCGTCTATTCTGGCTACGATACGGCCAAATGCACTTTCAGCACATGGTTGTTCTACAACAAGCTAAAACTCCTATGGCATCATCCATCATTTGGTTATAGATGGTTTTAACCGCTATATCTTATGGATATGAGGCATATACGAACTTAATGCAGTCAAAGTGGTTATTGCAAATTACTTCCTTAAGAAAGCGGTTTCATTTTATTGTGGTGAGATGTATCCAGAAGGATGCTGTATGAACAGAGCACAGAAAATGGTTATGTAGAAGAAGTATGCAGATATTTTTAACGAAACCACATGACAAATTTATTTCTATGTCCATATTGTGCTCTATTGCATATGGAAATATTTCTGTGTAACAAACTGATATATGTGTGGCGATTTTATAAGCCATTTGTTTTCCACTGTAAATGCATCCTGAATTCAAACCAAATTAAATACCAGCTATTATTTTTGTCCTATCATTTTATGAGAATATTGCTTTATTTCGGTTTCAATATCCAGTGTCTAGTTTACAGTGTGGGTGTGAGACTTATGTAATGATTTTTCAATTGTTTTCTCTCAAGCTTCAGCTCTCTCACATTTTATGAGTCAGTATGAATAATATAGAAATGGATTTTAATCATCACTTTTATTCATATATGTACTGAGAGCTTATTTTATATGAAAATTAAGACCAAAACACACTCACGTATGTGGGTGTAACGGGTAGATCAACTTTAAAGGCTTTAATGCAACACATTTTGAGCATGTAAAAATAGAAAAGTTCTAGAGAGTTCAGAATAATTCAATACTATAAATCTAAATTCTCATTTCAAACAGTGGACAAAAAGGAATTATACATAATAGTAAAAGGGCACACAGTTTCAACTTTGTTGGTTGAAAAAGGTTAGATATGTTTAGATGATCTCATAAATCTCTCTATCACGCTGTTCTGCATCTGATGACCAACAACAATTAACTAGGTAACAGGCTCTGACTAAACACAACAATTGTAGCCATATTTACAATAGACGGTCAATCTACTTGGACTGCAGGGACACTGTCATATTGTGAACAATGCAACGTTAAAAAAAAACTATATGCATTATTTTTATACTGTACCCAATGTTCAATCCTGGAATTATCTGTGGCCAAAGAACCGCAACACAGATGAGTATTTTCTCTCTAAGTATGTTTAAGAAGACATGTTGAAGTACTGTATAAAATTCCCAAATTATTCATGTTTTCGCTTGGTGGGGTCTGCACTGCCTGAATCTGCTAGATAGTTTCCAAACACAAGTAGATTATTGCAATATTACTAGCTTCTTAGAATCTAAATTCTCTCCATCACCCAGACATTGCTTTTCAAGAACTGCATTACAAATTCTACGGAAATCTGGGAAGTTCTCACCAATTTGTCAGCTATTTGCAGAACCTTCCCACCGTATGTAACTAGTCTTAGTGCTGAAATTTATGTCATTTTGCTGAAATTCCACAAGGGATACTATCTATTACAAAAGATCAGATCCAGTGCAGAAACGCAAAATTTCTGAAGTTTGACTCATCTAAGCTCTCTGATGAATCTTTTTCAAATGAGTTCCACTTCCCTTTTACTGGCAGGAGTCAGATTGTCATCAAATTTCAGCAGTGCACAGACCTTTTTGGAGGTTGGCTGCGGGTCAGAGAACAACTTGGTCAGTGCCTCTGGACTGAGAGACAGATGATGATCAGTGATCTACTTGAGCAGATCTACTAATGAACACATAGGTTTTTAGACCAAGTTCTATACCAGTACTGTTTCATTATAAGTATTGTGGGAAAGGTCTCAGCTAGCGATTCTTAAATCTACAACCATAGCTGCTCAAGAACTTCTAAAGATCATCCCAGTCAGCTGCAGAGGAAATCACCCACAACTTATCAAAACTTCTTGTTCTGTCTGCTCACAAACTGCAAGAAATGTGCTTTCAGATCACTCTTACACATTTAAGAAAAGTATTTATTCAACAAGGGGCATAGAATTTGTTTTGCAGGAAATACTGACAATCTTGGTACCCTTTCAAAAGGATTCTGCCAATGGACGCCCATTTTTTCACCTTGGGAAAATCATATGAATGAATGGCACTTTAACTTATTTGTACCAGGGTGCATAGCTCATAGAATTCATACCAGAAGCAACTGAGAACATCTCTCAGCACACCCAGATCCAATTACCTACTTCTTCTGTATTTGTCTGGGAGTATCACGATTCACATTCAGTGCTTTCTTCATAATCTGTGCATCAGAAACAGCGATAATCATGTGTCATGAAAAGGTATTCAGTGTGATTAATATGGTGATTGTCATTTTCATCCTCTAGATGTGGAATGGTGGAGCATAGGAAAAGCCTCAGAGATCAATGTGTCCTCTGGCTTCCTCTTCAATGTTGTATATTGGGACCAAAAGGTGATTTCTGAATCCACAGAAATCTCCAAAGAGTATGATGATCATCATCTTAGTCATCTCACGAATTCCACCAGATCTACTGAGATGATTTCACTACCACTGTGTGTGGAATGGAGACCACTTGGTCTGTTTCACTGGCATCATCTTCAATATCTTTAACCTTCGTTTGCAATGTAAGCGTAATGACATTGTCAGCTTTGCTGTCTCATACATATTATACAATGGACTGCCAAATTATCAACTGTAAAGAAGGTTCTGTTTGAAGTCCCAAACCTGAAACTCAAAATCCACATTTCTGGTCCTTTTGGAGATACTCCATCAGGGAAAGAAAACTTTCTTTCCTTCCAAAAAGAATCTCTTTTAAATCCAGCTTCAGTGGCCATTTTAATTTTTCTAGGTGCCCACCTCCACCTTTTACCCTCCCACACCTGCTTAGTTACATTTCCATAATTGTATATCCATCCTATCCCTCAACATTTTAAATGTTGGCTTTTGCTTCTTTGTCAGACTTTGCTCTTGTGTGGTTGGAGGTGAGGAGCTCTCCTTGGAACTTTCCTTCCTGGGTTTCATCTTTTCCACGAAGTCTTTCTAAAGTCCTTGTTTTCTTTTTTTGGACAGGAGCGTCTACTTGCTACTGAAAGTGAAGAGAGCAATTCGGTCCTCCATAGCAAGAGATGTAATAATTTGCCAGCGTTACGTCATCCGTCAGTGCAATGACGTCACTGTAAATCTGTTTAGAAGAGAAAGAAGAAGAGATAATTTTCTTTAAAAGATCATTTCACTTCATAAACACAGAGTTTGGATGGAACATCTCGTTACATGAATGCCCTTTGTATCAGCTTTGCAAGCTGTCATCCCCAACGACAACCTTGAATAAACCAACAGATAACCAAATAACTCACCATCACTACGCCTTAATATTTGATGTATATATATGATAATAATGGCTCCTACAATATAACAGGCCATGAAAGCGGTTCAAAAGACAGATACTAGTAAGCTAATAGTTTTATAATGGATAATCAACATGAGTGTGAGTCTCTCCCCTAGCATCAACATGCTGCTACCTAATAGAACTCTGTTATAATTGTGGGTAACCCACCAAATATTCGCCACCTTTTTATTTAAAAAGCGTTTAACCCAACTCTAAAAAATATTAAATCCAATTTAATCGGGTTTTTTTGGTTTTTTTGGGGGGAAAAAGGGGCCAAAAAAAAAAAAGAAAAAGAATTTAAATTTAAGGGTTAAATAAAAAAGGGATGGTTTGTTTTTTGAATCCCTGCTTTTAAAAGGTTTCCAAGGGGAAGGTTTTGGTTTGGCTTTGTTTTTAAAAACAAAGGGGCATCCTGGTTTTTTGGGGAATTTTGTTTAATTTTTAAATTGGGGTTTTGATTTTTTAAAAACCCGTTTTCCCCGGTTTTTGCGGTTAAAACTTAAAAAACAATTTTTTTTAGGGAAAAAAGGGAAAAAGCCTCCCAAAAAAAAAATTTAATTAAAAAGGGGGGGTTTTTGAATTTTAACAAAAAATTTTGATTTTCCAAAAATTTTTTTAAAAAAAAAGAAGGTGAAAATTGGGGAAAATTTTTCCCCCCAAAAAAATTTTGGGGAAAAAATGTTTAAAATTTTCCTAAATAAATCCACTTTCCCTGTACCTTACACCCAAAATTTAAAAATTCTTTTTGAAAAGGCCAGAAGGGGTTTTTTAAAAAAAATTGTCGGGAAAAATTTAAAGTTTTTTTAAACCTGGCCCCTTTTGAAAACGGGGGCCCCGAAAAACCGGGGTTTTTTAAGGTTTTTAAAAATTAAAAGGAAAAAGTGGAGGCCAATGAAATTTGTTTTTTTTGGGGTTTTTTTCCCTGGGGAAAAAAATCAAACAATTTTAAAAAAAAAACCCAAAACCCCCCTGCCCCCCTTTTTTTCCTGGCGGGTTTTAAATTTTCCCCCCTTTTTCCCTTTTTTTTTAAAATTTTTAGGGTTTAATTTAAGTTTTTTCCCCTTTTTTTGGGGGTTTTTTCCCGGGGTTTTTTAATTGTTTTGAAAAAAAAATTTTTTAACTGCCCCCGTTTTTAAACCCCCAAAAACTTTATTTTTTGTAAAACCCCCCCTGGGGGTTTTTTTTTTCCCCCTTTTTTAATTAAAATTTTTTTGCTTTTTTAAAAAATGTTTTTTTAAAGGGGGCCTAAAATTCTTTTTTTTTGGGGTTTTAAAATTTTTTTTCGTAAAATTTTTCCCCCCATTTTTTAATTTAAGGGAATTTTTTTTTAAATTTTTTTTTTTGGGTTTTTAAAAAAATTTTTATTTTTTTTTGAAAAAAGAATTTTTTTTTTTTTTTTTTTTAAAATTTTTAAAAAATTTTTTTAAAATTTTTAAAAACTTTTTTTTTTAAAAAAAAAAACGTCAAATTTATTATTATTTTTGGGTTTTGGAAATTTTATTTTTTTTTTGGGTTTAATTTTTAGCCTTGAAAAAATTTTTGTAAGCCTTTTTTTGGGTTTTTAAAATTTTTTTTTAATTTAAAAAAAAGAAAAATTTTTAAAATTCATAAAAAAGGGAATTTTTTTTTAAAAGGGGTTTTTTTTTTTTCTTTTTTCCCCCAAAATTTTTTAAAAAATTTTGAAAAAAAGGAAACTATTTTAAATTTTTTTAATTTTTTAGGTTTGAAAAAAAAAAAAAAACTTTTTTCATTTAAATTTTTTAAGGGGGTTGTTTGGGCAAAACCCCCCAAAAAAAACCTTTGTTTTTAAAAAAAACCCCTTTCCATTTAAAAAAAAAAAGGGGGGGTTTCCCCTTTTTCTTGTTTTTGTTTGTTTCCCAAAAAAAACAAAAAAACATGGTTGAGGTTTCCAAAAAAACAAAATTCTGGAAAAGGGGGGTTTTTTTTGCCAAAAAATTTTGGGGGTTTTTGGGGGGTTTTTTTAAAAGAAAAAAAAAAATTTTTTTCCCCGGGCCCTTTAAAAATTCAACCCTGAAAAAACCCGGGGGGGAATTGTTGGTTTAAGAAAAATCCCTTAAAATAATTTTTTTGTTTTTTTAAAAAAAGAAAAAAACAAAAATAAAAAAGGGGGCCCCAGGAAATTTAAAGTTTTAAAAATTAAATTTTTGGGGTTTTCCTTTTTTTTTTTGATTAAAAAAAGGGGGGGGAACTTTTTAAAACCCCCCGGGGTGGTAACGAAAGGGATTTTGTTCCTTGTTAAAAAAAAAGGGGGGTTTTAAATTTAAATTAAAGTTTTGCAAAAAAAATTTAAAAAAAAAAATTTTTTTTTTTTTTTAGCAAAGGTTAAATTAATTTTTTAAAAGTTGTTTTTAATTTTGATGAAGGTTTTGCTATTCAGAATATTTATTTATATTTTTTTTTATTTATTTTTTTTTTTATTATTCTAAAATAATCAATTATATTTTTTATCTTATATATTTCTCTGTTGTTTTGTGATTTTTATTTTTTCTTTTTTTATATAAGTATATTTATTTAATTTCAAACTTTCTTTTGGAGTAATTCAGTAGAACCGCCACTGTGTTTTTAAATCCTTTTTCTCCACGAAAGAGAGAAAAAAAACTCTCTCTTTCTCCCTTCTCTCTATCCCCTTCTCTGCTGTTCTCTTTTCTCTTCCCCCTCAGTTCTTCTCTTTTTTTTTCCCACAAAAGGGGGAAAAAAACTCTCTTTCTTTTCCCCAACTTTTTTTCTCTTTTCCCACAGTGAAGGGGTTTTTTTTTCCCTTTCTCTCAGGTTCTTCTCTCTTTTGAGATAAAGGGAAATTTTCTCTCTTTCTCTGGGCCTTTTTAAATTATTAATAAATTAATTGAATTGGGGAATAAAAAAAAATTGGGAATATCCTCCATCATTTCCCCTTCTTTTTTCTCATAAAAAAAGATAAAAATAAGATAACACTGTTACAGCAAAGAGCAGGGAAAAAACTCTCTCTCAGTGTACAATAAAAGGAATGTTAAAAGAGGCGTGAAAGAATTTTGCGAATGACTGACGGAATGCTGTAAAAGAAAGCTTTGCAGAATTTTTGTGAATGACGTGAAACGCTTTGAAAGGACATAGAGCGGATGGGGGAATGGGGCTTAACAAAATGCTTGAATGGGGCGGGGAACAGAATCGGGAAGAGGCATGGCAAAATGCTGTAGAAAAGGCTAAAAAGAATGCTGTAGAATAGGCATGGGACAAATCTAGAAAAAGAGCGAACAGAATCCCAAGAAAGGGCATGAACAAAATGCTGGGGAATGGAACATAGACGATCTGGGGGAAAAAACCAGACGGAATGTGGGGAGGAAACCAGATCAGAATGATATGAGCAGAATCGCAATGAACTTAGAAAGGCTGAAAAAATAGAACAAGAATACTGTGAAGAGAATGCAGAACAGAATTTTGGGGCAAAACAGAATTGGGGCATGAAAACGAATTCTGAATGAGCTAAAACCCTAAAAATAAAACGAAGGGAATCTGTAAAAAGAATATGAATACTGTGGAGGCTAGAACTAATTTTAAAAAGAACATAATACTGTGAAGAAAATAGAGGGAATGAGAAGGGGAGCGGAATGTTAGAATAGAGCGTGGGGGGAATGTTGGTAAAAATGAGGGAATTTAAAATAGAATTAAGGGAATCTTAAAACGGGGCGTAAAAACGGAATGTTTGGAACAGACAGCCCCGGAATGCTTGAACAGAAATAGAGCGGAATGCTGTAAAAAACTGGGGCGGAATTGTAGAATGACTAAGGAATACTGAAAATAACGTGAAACGAATCTTAAAACAAATGCAGACAATGCTTGAACAAACAGAGGAATCTGTAGAATGACTGAAATGCTGTAAAATAGAGCGTGAAGGGAAATCTTGAACAGAGGGGACCGGAACCCTGTGAATAAAAACACAGAGGGGGTGCTGTGAACAGGCATGAGCAAAATGCTGGAATAGAGCATAAAACAAATGCTGTGTGTGGGGGCGGGGTCTTTTTTTTTTAAATCGTGTTATGCTATGCTATTTTCTTTTTTTCCTGTGCACTCAAATAGGGGCATTTTGGGGGTTTTCCACAGGGGTTTTCCCAAATAGACCAGCTGTTTTTTTTCACTTTCTGTCTAACAGGCACCTGCTTTTTTTATCCTCTTTGTCTGCTCTAACAGGGCCATTATTAAATTTTGTGGGTAAAACTGAGATGGTTGGTTGGACAGTTTAAAATAAATAATGAAACCGCACCATTAATGGCCACCCAAAGGTACATGGGGGGGGGGCCCAAGGAGAAAAAACCCATTGAAATCAATACCTGAAAAAAGATTTGGTAAAATGGTTGCCTGATAAAACAGCTAATATTAATTACGGAAATGGGAAGGATATGCCCAAATATATAAATTGCCGGACAGGGACATGCCATATGCCAATATCGCCCGGATTGTCCCTGGGGGAAAATAAACCCACCATATAAAATATATGTACATTTTAAAGTTTCATTGTTCCTGGGACTGCTCATGCTTTTGAACTTTTATTGGGGAAAAAAAGCATCCTGGACTCAACATCGTCCCCAGCCTCTGATTGACTCTGTGCATTTACTCTGACAAAAAGATCTGAAAACTTGCCCTCGAGACAAAGCTACAAGAAGGGGTGTGGGGCCTCAAAAACAGCTCTTTAACTGGCCATTGACGGGGTTAAAAACCCCCCACCTGCAAAAAAAACCCAAATTAGTAAATAGAGCTGCAGAATCGTAAACCCGGCAAACAGAATCTTAAAAAAAGGGGCAGATGCTGTAGAACAACGTGGGGCAAATGCTGTAGAATAGGGTAGAATGGAATCTTAGAATGGGCGTGAACAGAATGCTTAAGAAAACACAGATAAATTCTGTAATAAACCAGAACATTTAAAAAAATTAAAACGAAGAAATCCATAATTTACGGAAAAATTTTCTCCCCTTTTTTCAAAGTAATAAGATAAGATAAACCTTTAATTGCCCCCAATGGGAAATTACACTTTACACACAAAACAGTCAATGGATACTGGCACTCAGAATATACAAAATATACAGAAAATCAGAAAAATTAAAGACTCCAAGAAAAAAGACTCATTGGGGAAACAATAATAATAAATACTAAAAACAGTGCCAAAAAGTGCCCCGGTTATTTTGAACATAAAAAATAAAAGAAAAAAGAATAGAATCAGAATCAGAATCAGAATCAGAAAAAGGCTCCCTTTTGGGAATTTTTAGCCCAGGGTATATGTGTGTGTTTTGTTGCATGGGTTTGCTCAACGTTTTTTTATTCTTTTGGAAGAAAAAAATTTTTCAAATCCACATCAGCAACCCTTGAAATACCCAAATTGGGGCGCGTTACGGATGAATGGGGCAAGGGGTTGTCCCCAAAGGGTCAAAACTGGAAGAATCCAGGGCTCAAATTAAAAAGTGTGGATCATTACAGAAAAACCCCCTGAAAAACTAATGCAAAAGCTTTTCTTTTTCAGAGTTAGTGGTCAGGCAAAGTTATTTATTATAAAATTTTATATTTGCTCACGGACTGCTTTAAAAGTAATCAGGACTAACAGGATAAAAGATGGGCCCCAAAAAAGGGGGCAAATTTAAGCTTTTCCCAAATGGACCAGGGCCATGTCTTTTTTAAAAAACCCTCAATGACTTAGGAATACCTCCCCAAGGACAATGCCCCATCACCCATCATAAACCTGATTCTCCCCCCTGGGAACTCCTTGACATAATTAGTGTTTATAAGGGGGTGTTTTGATGTATTTTTTTTTGATTGGTCGTTAATGTGCTACATGTATTATCTTTTTGTCTTGTTGTTGATCGGGGTTTTTTTTTTTTTAATTATTAATTTATTGGTCCTTGGAAATTACTCTCTTTTTTCCCAACACAGAGACCAAAGCATCTGATGAAGCACTAGGGCATTGGTGCCTTGCTCGGGAGCCCCCGCCAAAATACGAGGCAGGGGGCATCTTTCACCACTACCATACCCTTTTTCCTTGGGGAAGGATCAAAACAACCCCCCGCCCCTCTTAACTTGCTTCCCAGGCTCCCCCCAATCAATAAATCAATGCATGCTGCTTTCAGGATTTTTAAATCTAGCCTGTATTTTTTGTGCCCCACAACTTTCTTGTCAACATTTCTAAAATTAGAAAAAAAATATGATTGCATGTTTTGCAAGTGGACAGAATAAACCCCACTTTGCAAAGGAAAATAAAGATGAGATGTTGGTCTGAGTTTGGGTAATTTTTTATTAAATTTTAATCTTAATGGAGAAAGCGTCCCTCCTTCTTGGTTTTGCGGGGAAAGGACATGGTGAAATGGCATTTTCCGCTTTTTGAATTCCATTGGTGTGTCTTCTTTGAGGACTTATAAAACTTTTTGTATTGGTTTTAAATAGAATTTCTTAAATTTTTCATACCTGGTGGAATAAGGTGCAGGGCTTCTGTAACGTTTATTTTTTCTGTCTTTTCAAGTTGTTTTGTTGGAATTCTACTTTTGTTCTATCTTTAATTTTTGTGCCTGCCTGATTGGCTGTTTATGACATTGGTTAGTACTGGTATATATTGTGTTTTATTCAGACTGAAAGCCTGGGGGTCCTTGGGTGTCCGGGAACCAAACAAAATTAGTTCAAATTCAGAAAGGGTCTAGTTCTAGTATATCAGTCTGCAGAAACGGGAAAGTACTTCCATATAATGCTGCAGAACCTGTTGGTTTCCTTTTATGGTTGGTTCATTGATGGCATTTTTTGAGGTGAAAAAAATGCCATGTCTGCAGTGGTGGTTTTGGGGGTGAACGGGCACCCGGGGTGGCACCCCAGGGGGGGAAATTGGCCCCCCTTGTCTGAACCCCCCCTGTTCTAAAAAGGTCCCGTCTCAGAAGCTGGGGAGGAGGGAAAGGGGAGGGGGGGGACATTTCCCCTGGGGTCTTTCTCAAATAAATGGACATTACACTGTACGGGAAAACTAAAGTTCCTGGGTCCACCATGTCTCAGGAATGGCTCACTGGCCCTGTCATCAACAATCACTCGGGGGGGCAGGTTTCTATGTGACATTATTGATGTTTTTTTGCTGGAAAGGGCCCAAAAACTCAGGTTTAAATTTTTTTTGCTGCTCTTGTGGAATATTTATAATTAGATTTCCTTTAGTTTTTTTTCATTTGCAATTATTTGTCCCACAAAATATTTATTCTATTTTTATTGTATATTATTCTTTATTTTTTTTTCTAAAATAATACAATTATATTTTTTTTTTTTAAATTTTATTCTCTCTGTTGTTCTGGGGATTATGTTTTTTTTTATTTATTTATTTGTTTTTAATAACTTTAATAGAATTTTAGTTATTTTTATTATTTTTATAATAAAACATGGCTGTTCTGTTTAGGGGTTGGGTTAAAAGTTTGGGGTTGGGGTTAAAGTGCGCTCAGGGGTCTGGGGGAGAATTCAATGGGGCCCCCACTGCTTTTTGAAGAACAGGGAAAAAAACAATGCGAAAGATGCAGTTTAGATAAAAAAAGGTTTGCTGTTTGCCTGCAGAAAAATAAATTATTTGAAAAGTTTAGTTTTAAAAAATGTCCCTTTTTTAAAGTAAAATGAAGCCCACTTGGTGTGTAGGAACCTGGCTGGGGGAAGTGTTCAAAGTGGCAAAAATCAATTTGCTGGATCATGTAATTCCTTTAATTTTCTGGCAGTAAATACCCCCCATTTTGGGATCAAGGCACTTTTTTTTGATACAAGGCATCAATAAATGTTTTTTTTTTTTCTCAGGGCTGCATTGTGAAGGGAAGGGGTTAAAGTTAAGGTTAAAAAGTATAAATAGTTAAAATTGTGGATGAAAGTATTTGTTTCTTATTAATTTAAGGGAACCTGTTTAAGGTATGCATCAATAAAAGTCAAAAAAAAATGTAGGTATCACTGCAAACCCCCCGTTTTATGTTTAGTCATTCTTGCAACGTTTGACTTCCCCCTGCTGACACACAGAGCATTTGGTTATATTTTCAATTACTGAAACAATTGGTTTAGAATTTTTTAAAAAGAAATGTCGGTAAATAAAAAAAAATTAAATTTTAAAAGAGCTCTTTTTTATGGGGTTATGAATTTGGGGAAAAAAAATAAATTAGTATAAAGGTAAGTTTGATGTGTGGCTTAGTTTTTGTGGGATTTTCTTTTCGGGGACTATTTGGAGTGATGGTAAAAAGGAAACAAATAAAAAGAAAAGCTTGCAGACAGTTCTTATGTGTGGATTACTGTGATTTGATCAAGTGGTGATATAAATGTAATTGAGGCAGGTCAGTGATGCCCCAAAGTATGTCTGGGTTTTTTTTTAGAAGCACTTTTATGGGACAGTTCAAAATTGTTTTTATCTTCAGGCCTTTTCATTTAGGGCTGTTTGTCGGGGATGGGAAAAAGTTAACAAATGGAAATAAATTTAAAATCAGATGGTCCTTTGTTGGATTACTGAATTAAAAAGTGGTAATGCATCTGATTTTTTTTAACCCGGGGATTGACCCAAGATGTCAAATGTTTTTAAGGCAAAAATTTGGGTAAGAAGTTCATTCATTTAGTATAAAAGTTTGTATTTATTATTTTTAATGAATGTTGGAAACAAAAAAAGCTTTTCTTAAAAAGAAATTTCATTCTTCCCAAATTTTACTATAAATATTTTTTTCCATTAAATCTTAATAGGATGGTATAAAACCTTAAAGCATGCATGCATTAAATGTCATATACTTGGCTTATTTTTTTCATAGTACATAAAAAAAAAAAAATGTGCAAAAATGTATAATACAATAAATAGAGATAATGTATTTTGTTGCATGCTAAAAAAAAATGGCACCCCCGGGGGACTGAACTCCGTCTTGTAGTATTCGGCAATTCATTGTTTTTCAGCAATCTCCTGCTGTCCTCTTGGACCCATTAGCGTTTGGGAAAGGGGGCGAGATTTCACCTCAAATTTTTTTTATTTTAAAGTGGTTTAAAAATTTAAGCTATGAATTTGGATTGGCTGCGTCTTTTTTTGCAAAAAAGGGCTGTTTTTGTTTCATTTGCTTCTTATTTATTGTTTTTTTCATGTTTATTGGTATGTTAGGGGAATTGGGTTAGGGCCTTTGGTGTTTTTGGGTGTCCTGTTTTTTTCATTTTGGGGTTTTTAAAATCATTCTTTTGTTTTTAATGTATTTTCTTTGAAGAATTCCTTAAATTTATTTTTTCTCTTTTTTCTTGATTTTAATTAAGTTAGGATAAATAGGGCCAAATGGACTGATTCATTTAACCCCCGGGTTTGTAAAGGGGTTCATAGATTTCAGCTATTTTTTCATTATGTGTCGGGTGTCTATTTCTTTTGTATGCTGTATGCATGAGTGAGTAAAGTAATTCTTTTTTTTTTCTTATTTTCTTTGCTTTTAGGCTAGGAGATAAATGGTGGGGGCTGCATTGTGCCTTTTCTCTTGCCCAAAACTCATGGGATGTGTTTTGCGTTGGAGTGGGGGGGGGTTCTTTTCTGTGTGCCTCAGTGTCTTTTTTTGTGTGTCTGTGCGTGTTGAGTAATGGGGTAAAATGGCCCGCATGTTTTAACTTCAAGTAGTTTTTTTTACTGCAAACTCACAAGTGTCGGTTTTCACAATGAGTCTTGGCTTGTGTTTTTGGGGGGAATTTTTTGTTATTAAACGGGGGGCATGATTGTCTTGTTTTAAAAGATGTGGGGCTTTTTCCATGTTGTATTTTTTTTTTTTTGTCAGGCAGTTTATTTCAAAAAAACAATGGGTAAGTATGTGTTCTCCCTTTTTCATGGCTGCTCAGTCGTCTTCTTTTGGGTCAGTTTTTTTGAGTTATGCTTGAGCTCAGCTTGTGTGTAATGATGTCTCAGCATTTATTTTCAGTGTTTGTGTTTATTGGGTGCTTTTTTGTACAAGTACAAGTTCATTGATCTTTATAATGTTTTTTAAACTAAAACTGTCTAAAAAGGATATTTTGTGTTGCCATGAAATTTTAATTTTGCAAATAGTGAACAAAACCTTTTTTCTCTTTAAGATAATGTGGCATTGTCTTTCAATCTTTTCCGACCCCTTGCTCCCATAAAGACTAAGCTTTTCCCTCACCAGTGTGTTTTGGGTTTGTGTGTCTGTGTTTTGTGATGCGGGGAAATAATTTGCAGTAACAAATATATTTGACACCTTTTAATTCACCCTAAATAATCTTTCTATAAAAATAAATAAACTTTTTTAGTTTTGGAAATGGGGCATAACGGGATTAAATTGGTTGAAAATGAAGTAACTTTGAATCATTTTCACAGCAGTGATCATATGTTTCTATTTTTTCCGGGATTAAAAGGGAATGTGATGTTCTTTTTGGTTTAATGTTTTTAAAAACTTTTTTCCTTTTTCTCTCAGATCCTTGGTAAAATTTTTTTGATGCTCTGTGGGGGGATGGAAAATTGAAGGCTGGTGTAAATCCAGCTCTTAAATCATTCCTTTGTTCCTTGATATCTTTTATTGTTTCCTGTTTACTTTTAAATCACTAACCCCCTTTTCTTTTTAAATTCACTTCCTGTCCCCCTTTTTTCTCCCCTTTTGATTACCTGTCCCCCCTAATGTTTGCACCTTTTCTAATTTTTCCTCCTAGTGTATTTAAGTTTTGGTCCCCCCTTTCTCTCCCAGATGGTCTTTGTTTTTTAGTTGGGGTTCAGCATTTACTTTGTGTTTCTGACTAGTTTTTGCTCCTTGGGGTTTTTTGTTTTTTCCCTTAATTTTGATACCTCTGCCTGTTTTTGGACTCCTTTCTGTTCTGACTTTGTTTGGATTAAAAAAGCTTTTGCCTATTCCTGTGTACGGGAGTCATGTTTTTGAGTCCTTTCTGGGGCTTTTCCTTGTCAGCTGGTTATTCATTCCGTTGGGGGCCCTCTTTGGGGGTTGTTTTCAAATCATGTTTACTTTGCAGTTGAATAACTTTTTTTAATTTTGTTCATAAATTGTTTGAAGAATGGACTGGGTATTTTTGATGCCCTAATCCCTTTATGCGGCCATTGGGTGGGTCAGTTCCCCAAATTTACGGTCCATCACGCTGGCGTCAGCACAGGTTGGTGTTTCCCAGTGGTCTCCAAAAGCGGGTTCAGAGTTGCTGGCTGTATTTCAATAAAATTGTTGGTTTTTTTTATGTGGATAATGATCTGACATCAAAATTCTAATTTTTATTCAGTTTTTCGCTTGGGGCTCCATCTTCAAGCTATTGCAGGCGGCTTTGTGGAGATGCCTGGCACCACACAATGTTTTGGTGTCATGGGGGCCTCTTTTGAGGATTGAGGTGATGAATCTGTTCTGTCGATCACCTGATGCAGTTTTTTTGGGGCCCCCAACAACAACCTCGGCCTTCAACTGTAGATGAGTCCCCCAAGCATTGGTTTTTGCCTTTGCACGAGGGGAAAAAGGGTAAAAAAATTTCTATGAAAAAAAGCTGGGGGGGCAGGGGTTTAAGTCTTTCTTTGATTGGACTTCTGCAGGTGTGGGGAAAATTTCCCCCCATTAATTTCCCTTGGATCTGCAAGGCTCCCACAGGAATATCCCATGTAAATGTCCAAAATTTTTGTTTGAAATGTACAAATGTAACTTTTAAAACATTAACTTTTTTAATAAAGATGTAACTTTTTTAATTTCTTAATTTGCATGGTGTTTATTGGTCACCTGCTCAGGACTTTTGGGGGAACAGTAAGTGAGAGAGAGAGAGAGAGAGGGGGGTCAAATTTTTATTTTAAAATTTATATATAATTTAAAATGCAAAAATTATTTTTTAAATAAAAATTTTAATTTAAGTGATGATCAGGGGATGGCACTCTTGGTGGATAATATCTTTAAAATATTTTGGTCAATATGAAATAATAAGGATTTAGAAATCAAAACGGGTTGTTTTTCCATTCTTTCATATCAATTTGCTTTTAATATTTTTTTTCTTTGTTTTTTTATCACTTCTGGAGGGTTTTTTTTTTTTTTGGTTAAAATGTTTAAACATTCAAAAAAAATAACTAAAATGCCTTAATACAATTTAATGAAAAGTGACATTATTAGAATACTAAAAATTTAGAAAAAATTAATTTTTTTACGTATGTAAACTTCAAATAACAATTTTTAATAAAAAATTGTTCACCCTTTTTTTTCTGTGGGGTGTTGGGAAAAAAAATTTCCCAAAAAAGGGAGGGCAATAAGCAAGGTAGGGAACTGTAATCACCTACAAACATAACATGGTGGATGCCTTTGAAATTTTTTGGGCCAAATAGCCTCAGTACTTGTGATATAGTTCATTTATGTTTTGTTTTAATGGTGCTCTCTTGTTTGCTAGGTGCTCAACATCATTCTGGACATGTCAGCATGTAGACCACTGGTTTCCGCACAGGAGGGGAGAAAAAAGGTGTCAAGGGTTCTCAAAGATGCAGATTTCATCAGAACTTTTCAGGGACATTCTCTTTGTGTATGAAGGAGGTCAGTGTAGGCACCATATGGGATGACAAAATCCCAAGTGATTTTGGGGACCTACACCTTCATTATTCTTGCGAAATAATTGATTAAGTTACTCTTTTCCCAGATTTGCCAAAAAATTTTGTTGGGTTTAGGAAAAATGGTGCCCTGTAAGGTTGGTGTAACTGAGGGGCCTTTTTTTGAACAGAATATATTTGGTTTAGAGATGGTTTGAAAACATGTGTTCAACATATAAAACATGTTTCTCACTATTTCAGTACGTGCAGTTTTTAAACCGGGGGACAGTATATTTGATTCTCATCAGCAAGCAGGGGCTTCTGTCAATGGTACCAGTGTTGAATTTTTTTTTCCCTCTTCACGTTAAAACATACATGATCAGTAGCCCCACAGAAGGTTCTTCAAGATTGGGGTCTGGTCTTTCTTTGTCAGTGTGGCCGAATTCTTTCATAAAACCCAAAGGAATCGTTGTTGTTTTAGCAAAAAAAAGGAAACTTGACCCTGATGTCATGTTTTTGGGTGATGGCAAACACCAAGTTTGAAATTGCCCTAAAAATTAAATGTTGCTGAATGTGCCAATTGAATTGAAAAAAAGGTATTGGTTTACAGAGGTTGGGCAAAGTCCTTGTAAAACTCAAGGAGTTGCGAGGGAAATAGTTTCTTCAGGGCAGTTACAAAGCTGTTTGTGTCATGAAATACCATAGAAAAGATAAGACTGGTTTTAAAAATATTAAAAGGGAATTTTTGTAGGGTTTTTTGGGGTTGAATTTTCTTCAATGGCTGATTATCTAATCAGATCTAAGATAATTAAAATTATATTGGGGCAACAGGGTTAAAAATTTTAGCTGCTGCTATTTTTTAGGATTAGATTTTCATTTTTCATGGTGCTTTTTGGGTTTTTATATAGTTGTCAGACAAAACGTTTATAAAATCAGGCCCTTTTTTGAGAATTGGTAATCATTTGAGTCTTTTCAAATACCCGGATCAGATGCATTTTATTTTTTTGAGGGCCCAAAAAGTTTAAACTTACAACATACAAAGAAGACATATACCTGAAGTATTCCTTTGAACCATTCCTTTTAGTAGTAATTCAACAAAATACATTGAGCAAGAACAAATTTCGGACTATAACAAGCCACATAGGCGAAAGTTTGGAAGTACCACAAATTTTATTGGCAAACAGTAAGACAAAGTACCCCTAACCTAAATATAAAAGACAGGCAAAAAAAAAAAATTTAAAAAGAAACAACAAATCAGGTTATTTAAAATTTTGATTTTTTTTGGAGCCTTTAAAAAGTAAGGATGTCCGTTTTGTTTTTTTTTGTTTGTTTTTTTTTTTTTCGGCTGCTTTTTCATCAGGTTCTGGCTTTGACTGGGTTTATGGCTTAAACCTGGCATTAGTCCCATTTCAAACAAGTTATAAGTGAACAATACTTCATAAGTGTAGCCCTTCCCTTAAGTCACCATGTCTTTTAAGGATTCATAGGGTTCCTTTGGATTTTGCCCTTCATTAAATTACAGAGAGGTTCCCCCAAAAGTAGCGAAAATTTTTGAACTTTCTCAATTCCTTCTGGTTCGGTTTTTAAGCACTTGAGCAGCATCCCCTCTTTATATTCCTTTTATGAAAATCTAGCTTTGCCTAAGGTGAAAATAATCATGGACCAAAACGTGTTCCTGCAAACCAGTGGAAACAAATAACCTGCTCGACCCAATATGGAGGGGTTTTTCTGCCAAAAAGTTAAAATTAACTTGCATAAAAAGGGGCATTAAAAAGAATTCCCTACATTTTGAAACACATTGATTGATGTGTTTAAAACAAAAAACCATCTGTACAAAGGTGATGTTTAATGAGGACTGGGTGACTTTTTTCAACAAGGAGAAGATTCTCCTGGTGGAAATTTTTGAAGATGAATTATTCATGATTCACAACATTTGCAACTCCTTGATAAAGATACTTTAATAACGGATTCTTCATGCTGATGGATTTGCACAGAATGCGGTATCTTTTTTACATACATTCTGAAGGGGGAACGGGCCCAATCAATGTCTCTTATTGAAAAAGGGGGCTGGTAAACAGTCGGGAAAAGATGACAATGTTTTAAAAAAGCAATGCATCATTGGGAACTGTTAAATATGATGAGGCTTTTGTTTTTGAAACCTCGGGCACTCCTGCATTTTGGGAACAATGGGATTAAGGGCTTGCCCGTAAACGGTTTACCCCTGGTTTTTTGTTTTTTTCCCGGGCTTGGACAAATCTTAAACAATTTTTGGGGAAAGAAGGAAGAACAGAAATTTAAACTTTGGTGGGCTGACAGATTGATTTTGACCCCTGTTCGAGCTAGGATTTTGACTTCTCTGGCATTGTTTCAGGGAAGTTCTTATGTCAGGCTGAACCTATTGGTAAAATAAATTTTTTACAAGTAGAATTTCGCGTGCCCCCCCTCCTGTGACCGGGGTTTGGCCTCACCAGGGGAGCCTGTCCCCTCCCCCTTTTAACCACCCCCTACACCTCCCCGTCCTGCCTTTTTGACATCATGTTTTTTAACATTGGTACCATGTAAACATTGTCTTGAAGCTCCTTCCATGGTTGGGGCCCCTATTCCTTGTCCCCCTCTCAGACGTTTGAAGGTTTGGTCTGCGGGAAAAAGTATCCTGATGCTAACTCACAGGTTTCAGGTCAAAATTTAAATTTCTTTTTTTATGCTCGGGCTTAATGAAAATGTTTTTTTCAGGTGCATCCTGTGGAAAAAAGTCCCCCCCCTCCTTTTGCCCTGTTTCCCCAACCCGGGGGAAAACCGCCCCTGTTCCCCCTCCCCCAATTTTCTGCGGGAAATATAATATATAGTGCGTTTATAATGCCTTTTAAAGTTATTGATAGATTAAATTTTTTTTTTTACTTAAGTTTTTTGTTTTATTTATACTGTCGCTGTTAATTTTGGGGGGAAAGGAAATAATTTCTGAACTCCCGGAAGGCCCCGTGATTACACCCTAGCATATAATTTTTATTTATTATGGTGCTTGGGGTTTAGTTGTGGATGTTTTTAACCCTTGTGTGTTTTTGAATAAATGTCATTGTTAAAATTGGCTTGAAAAAGACACAAAAAAAACCTTTGCAGATTTTTAAATTTTTTTTTTATTTTTTTTGCAATACATGGGGTTTGATGGTGTCAGATTATTTTTTTTGATTATAGATTCATTTCATAAATATTGACCTCTTTTTTTCCTGTTGAAAAAAAGAAATGTTTTTATTTTTTTTTTCTTCCCTTAAAAAAGAAATCGGAAAAAAATAAGTTTAAAAAAATTAAAATTTGAAATCATTGTAGAACTTAAAGGAAACTGATCATTTTTTTTAAATTATTTCATCAAAAGGGTTTTTAACTGGAACAATTTGCAATACAATTCTATCCTGCTCCCAAAAAGGGGCTTCGTGTTGGAGTCTTTTTAATTCTCCCCTTTTCGGGGGAAAACATTTTTAAAAAAAGGTTCTAAAAAAGACAAGCACGCCTTTTCCCAGTATACCAAAATCAATTGGGAAAAGTGGTGTTTTTCCGTTTTTCCCATTTTCCCTTGTCCCCCCCTCGGGTTTTTAAGGTTGATTAAAATATACCCCGTCAAACCCATTTCAGATCAATAGATCTGGCTTGGTGTAAAAAAAACCCCAAATGCTTTTTCCTCCCTTGGGTCTTTAAAATGCTTATTGGGTCTTTTTTTTTGGGTGTATCAAAAAAAAAAAAAAACAAAAAAAAGAAATTAGGGGGCCGGGTTTTTTTGGGACATGGATACATCTGTGGGGTGTGCGAGAAGCTTTGGGAAGGACAGAGTTCACCCCCCACCCTCCTTTTAAAAAACCCCTTTAGCTCCGTATTTAATACAAAAACCCGATCTCGGTTGGGGGTCCCCCAAAAATCACGAAGTTCTGGAAAGAGGGGGGCTCCTGCTTTTTAATCTGTGGCTTTTTTTGTTTTTTTTTTCCTAAAACAAAACCAGAAGAAAAAACTTTTCGGGGCTTTTTGGGAAGGGGTAAGAAAGGGGGAATTTCAGAATCTCTGGTGAGGGGAGTTTTAACAGAATAAAATGCCATTAAAGTAATTTCCCAAATATATTTATTTTGAAAGAAAATGAACAAAAAAACGATGGTAAGCAGGAATGTACTTTTATTTTTGTTGTAATTATTCAATTTTTTGTGTGGTGTGTTTTCAAACTTAAACCCCCCTTTAAATTCACCCCCTGAAAACACCCGCCAGGGGCCCGTTGATTTCTGGATGTAATGGTAATTTTTCTTTTTTTAAACAAAAAAAAAATTGTAGATCTAAAAAAATTTCCAGTTTTTTAACAAGAGGTCTTAAAAAAACATTTAAAAATAAATTTTTTTTGTTTGTTTAGAGTCTCAACCTGCCACCCAAAACAGCCTCTCAGGTGATGCATCAGAAAGCACTGAAAACCTGGGTCATTTAAAAACATTTTAACCTCCGGTTTGATTCCCCCTTTACCATTCCGGGTTTGGGGCCTCGGACATGGTGAATTCAATATCAAAAACTCTCACCCCTCTTGTTTAAAAGAAATGGGCGAAAATTCAAAAATTCTATAGTTAGAAGAAATCTGAAAATTGAATAACCTTCCACCTTTTTCCTGTTGAAATAAATGATCAAAATTTTTGAAAATTACTTTTTCCCTTTAGAAAAAAGCTCTAACGGCATTTTATTTCCAACAAACCCCGAACTTTTTTTCAGCCCTTAAAATCTCTCAAACCCCGCCCCCCTAAAATCATCGTGGGTACCCGGACATTATGGGACCCTCATCACCCATCACCGAACGCCCTTTTCCCGACCCGAGGGAAATTTTTTTAAATTTCCCCCATCCTTTCCCCGAACAATGGCGGGTTTCAATGGGAAAAAAAGGCTCCTTTCGTCCCCCCTCCTGAAAATGCCCCATCTGTCGATTTCCGATTTGAGCATCCTCCCTGATCTGGCGGAGGGAAACAAAATCAAATGCTAAATGAAATATTATCAAACTAGAGTTGAAAAGGGGAAAGCGTGCATCAACACATTTCCCTGACTGTCAATGAAAGGGGGGTTTCCTCTTCCCCCCTGTGAGGGGATCTGGGGTTAAACAGGTCCTCTATCATACACGTGTTTTCTTGGTGGAAGAGTCCCCTTGAGGCTGGATTATTATAGAGGATTTGGCCGGATGAGCTGGATGACGTATTCGAATATGCTGCATGAGTCCCAAAGATTACAGCTATCAAACTAAGAAACAGTAAAAAGAGTAGTGCTTTCTAAGCTGCAAAGGGTATCTTTTGAACCTACAAGAGTGCAGCAATGACAGAAGTTAACTTTGATAGTGTGGAAGGAACTGGGTGGAAGGTTATTTGAATGGAGGTCTGAGGAGAGGAAGGGGTGATTGAAATCCTCAACACAACAACATTGTTTGGGATAAAGAGACTGCTGTTGAAAAATTCTGCATTTCAGGAAAAGGTTTAAAGTGGTGTCTACGACAAGAATGTCTGTTTAACTTGACAGAAGGACAAGCCTTATCTTTTGGATATCGTTGTGGTGGAGAAATTGACTTTGACCCTAGACTTCTGTTACCTTTTCCTGTCTCGTTAGGACCCACCGGTTGTGGAAAACCTAACTTTATAAAGTGTTTTGGAAAGTTTAAAGGGTTGTGAAAATTATTACCTAGAAAGTATGATGCGGTTTATCCTTCATTCAGCAAATTTTATCCCCGAACTGCAAAAAATGAATAAAATTTACATTTTGGGTCTGCCTGGTCTTTTTTTAAAACAATCTGTTTCTCTGAGCAGAGTCATCATTATTCTGGGGATTTATTTTCAGGCCGCCTCCCCAAATGGTTAAATTTTCCGAAAAGATACCCTGGCTTAAACTCGTGCCACTCAAAAAGTATTTCTCGTGGCAAAACATCTGCATCATCAATCTGAACAGTAATTTTGGGGCCCCTTTAAAAAACCTCGGGGGTTTTCAGGTGAATTTTAGCTCTCAATTTTCCATCCCAAAAGCCTTTTCTGGAAAGTTTGAAACTGATCAAAAACCCCCAGCTATTTAATGTATCCCCCCCACCTGCCCCAGAGGGGATAGACTGAGGGCGGGGTACTTCGGTCAGTGTGATTTATGTTAAAACAGATAAATTCCCCCCCCCTCTTTTCTCCTCCCTCCCCATGTGCCCTTAAAAGGGGTCTCTTACTCAAAACTCCTCCTGGCCGCCCCCAAAAAATTGAATGTGACTCCTGCTCCCTCGGCCCTGTGAATCGTCAAAGGCAATATTCCCCCCATTAAAACAACAAAAATAAAAAAAACAGAAAAAAAATTGTCAGACTGCTGGTGGGGAAAAGTGGGGTTTAAATGAAAAAGCAAGTGTTAAAAGAACAGACGTTTCTTTTCCCCCTTTCATTTTACCTTTTTGGAAACCTCACGAAGGATTATCTCTGGGCAACCCCGAAAATGTTTCTCCTCTGCCCTTCCCCCCCAGAATTTTTTCTATCAGCGATGCTGAAAATGTTTTGGGTGTTCAAATGTTTAGCCTAAAAACCCCCCACTTGTCCCTGTGAAAATATAAAAAAGAATAAAATGTAAAAAATTTGTAATGCCCCTTTTTTAGTGTAATCCCAACCAGGGCTTATATAAAGTGCCAAAACATTTCCTCATCCATTGGTTTTTTGGGCCCCGTTTTGAACCTCATTTTTTTTACTTCCCGTTTTATCTTGACATTTGGGTCAAAGTTACCACATTTGGAAAAAATCGGTTTTGGGGGAAAGAGGAAGAAATGATGGGCAGACTGACTGGGTTGGGTTTATCCCCGCTTACTATTACAGACTTGCTAACTGGGCAACTAGAGATTTTATAAAACATATCTACATTTGTCTGATTTAAAACAAAATAAAACTGCCTGCTGATGTTTTTTTTTTCTTGGGCATTTTAAAATCTTTTTTTTTTCATCAAGCATTGCAGATGGTCTTTGCGGGAACTATTTGTCTGGATCAATTTCCCTTATCCCCTCAAACACCTTTACGGGATTTTTCTAAATAAAATTCTCCCCACTGATTAACTTTTTCCCGCATTGTTGCTGGACATCAAAAAAACCCCATGTTTTATTCTGCCTTATGAAAATTGCATTTTAAAAAACTGGGGAAATACACAAGAACAGTTTCATGGGTTTTTCTGATGTGTTTTTTTAAAAAGGGTTGAAATTTGGGCCCTTTTAAACATCTTAAAATTTTATTATTTTTTTCTAAAAAAGATCACCAAAAAAGACACTTGAGATTATTTAAATTTTTTTATTTACCAATGATTTGAAAAAAATTTTTTAGTAAAAAAATTTAAAAAAATATGGTTTTAAAAATTTATGTGTCAATATAATATAAACCGAGGGCAGGACACTCACTTGGTCAAAAATTTTCGCCTCAAACAAATGTGTTCGGAAAAAAATTCCTCTCTCTGGGAAAAAAAAAAGGGGTGATTCAGCATTTTTTAATAAAATAAGGGACAAAATACAGTTATGGGGGGCATTCAACAAAACCCAAAACCAATCACACACAAATTTGATGAATAAAATACAGACTTGTTTCCTGCTGACTGTGGGCAGTGCTCTTTTCCCCATCACGTTGGGTCATGAAAATTATTAAACAAGTCTTTTTAAAAAATTTTGCAAAATCTTAAATTTATAATATAGGAAAAAATTTTAGTTTGGAATTTTTAAATCTTTTTTTCCTCCATGTTGGATGTTTATGTCTGTTGGGGAAAGATGATCTTTTTTTAATCTGAAAAGGGTTTTTGGAATCAGCTTCCCTTTTTAAAAATATGGGGAATCTATATTGATTTTTTTTTTCTTTTTTTTGGATGGTGGATCTTTTTTTAAGAAAAAAAAAAAAGTAAAAGTCAGCAGAAAAGGGGACAATGACGTGGTGCATCCGAGGGCAAAAGGGTTGGGGTTGGTTAAATCCCTTGCAAATTTACCTCTTTAAAATTCAGAGATCAGATTCAGGGCGTTTCGCTCCATGTTTAAAAGGGAAAAACCCCTGAAACAAAATTTTCCTAAATGCACCTGTGATCCCAAAAGAAAATTTGGGGGAAACCTCTGGTTAGACCCTTCATTTTATCTCCCCTTTTAAATAAAACCTCTTCAGTCAGGGAGATTCAGATATTTTTTTTAAACCCCTTCACCCCGTGTTTTCTTTTTCTTTGGGTGACAAACAAAAAACATTTATTCTTTTAAAAAATTTCTCATTTTAAAACCAAAATTTTAACCTCCCAAAAGATATTGAACTCTTTTTTCAATCAACCTTTTAGTTTATCAAACAGCACTACCACATTCAATGTGACTCCTGCTGCAGGGCTTTTAAAAAAAGAGACAAAAGAGAAAACCAAAGCTAAATAGGTGTGAAATACAAACATGGGGAAACTGTTTGGGGCTCCTTCTCAATTCATTTTTTTGAACAACCTCTCCCGACAGACCCATCATTCACCATTCAAACTCCTTCCATTTCATAGTATTGGTTTGCTTTTTCTTAAAGGGGAAATTCATTGACTTGGAATTTTTTTTTGTTCCCGCCACTGATTTCTGCTTTGTCCCATTTCTAGTGTTTTCTTCTTTTGTGGAAATTTCTCTTCACTCAGAAACCCGGATCCTCCAATGGGTTTTTTATCACAATCCCTAAAACCCTTTGGGGCCCAGGTGATCTCCATTTACCCATTGTGCTTTTTAAACCAGTTGGCTTCCCCCTGTATTTGATTGTCCTGAGTGTTTTGTGTTTTACATTAATAAGAATTAATCATTTTGGGTCTGTTTCTTTTTTTATTAAAAGGGCTTTTTTTTTTGTCAAAGAAAAAAAAGAAATTTTTTTTATTTTTATATATATTATTTTATTTTTTTTAAATTTTTTTTTGTCTTTCAACTCTTTCAGTCCCCATGATGTTTTCCCCATTCTGCCCCCCGTAATTTTCATTAATTTTGGGGAATTAAATTTTTCTCCTGCCAAAGAAAGGGGCGAGGCCCCTAAAAAGGGGGAACCCGCCCCACCTCTAACAGGGAGAGGGGGGTTGGGCCCAAAAACAGGAAGGCCCATGGCTGGGGAATCCCCGGGGCAGCTCATCTGAAGTCATGAGGGGCACAAG
This sequence comes from Toxotes chatareus, assembly GCA_016801885.1. Classification (NCBI taxonomy): domain Eukaryota; kingdom Metazoa; phylum Chordata; class Actinopteri; family Toxotidae; genus Toxotes; species Toxotes chatareus. The sequence continues at coordinate 20,209 of JAFBJY010001245.1, read as the reverse complement.
TGCCTTCATAACATTAAGTCCACTTATATATTGTTTTTTTTTTTAACCTCTTTTAGATGAAAAGCTGTTTTTTCCCAATCCCAAAAATTCTGGGAAATCTCCACCTATTGGGGCCTCATGTAAAAACCAACCCGTTTTGTACCTCAAACCCTAAACCCCATAACCCAAAATTTTAAAATTCACAAAATGAAATTGCTTCAAGGATGGCTGAAGATGAGGGCCTTTTCTCCAAACGGCCCCCAAGGGGATCTTTAGATCACATTACATTTCATGTGACCTTTTTGGTTATAACGGAAATAAATATTCATCCTTTTTTTAAAAGAGCTCGGGCCTGAAAAGGGGCCATCAACTTCTAAAAATAATCATGGGTTTCAGTGAACAACAGGTTTTAAATTCTTTTAAAGGGCTTGTTGAACAATATTTTGGATTTCCAATTTTCCATAAAAATTATAAAATTATCTACAAACAAAAGAAAAAAAACGGACAAGAAATGATACCTGGACGAATCCAAAAGGGAGATCTAAATCGAGATACTTTAAAAACAAGCTGGAGGGTGTGTTAATGAAAATAAATTTAATGTTTTTTAGAGCAATATGAAAATTTTCCCTTTTTTTTTGTCTGTCTTGGGGTATAAGGAAGACTAAATAAAAAGACTGTGACATTGGGATGCTTTTGGCTGTAATTTAACATGGAAAATGGTTTTAGATCAGATCTCATTTCCCTTCCCTCCCCGATTTTTTTGGGTGGATGGGGGCCTTGGGGCTTCTATTTGGGGTGGGGGGTCTCTCCTCTAATAGTTGCAATTAGAATCTTTTAAATTTCAGGCTCTCAGGGGTTACTCTGGGATGCGTAAAACACTGAAAAGGGCTTTCAACATTGTCATCTCTACCCCCTTTAAAACCTGCAGTGCCCCCCTTGAAGTGCTGCTGGGGTCCCGGGTTTAGGTCTGGGGGAGGGGTTATAAAAACTTGTTGGCAGGGGTAACCTTCACCCAGAAAACCATAATCTCTCCCCAAATGAAATCATTTTTTTTTCTGATTTTTCTCAGAAAAATTAGACAAAAACTTTGTGACAAACAAATTTTAACCAACCTTCCAGTCTTGAGACTCTATATTAGGGTACACAGACCCGGGCCCTTGGGTTCCCCTTTGTGATAATTTTGCTGCATCACAAATATCTTAAACAAAATGAGAAAATTGTTAAATTTTTGTTGACATTTAAAAATACAATGTAATACCTGCCCTAGATGCTATGGAAGGGCTTCCCATTCCATAATCTCCTTTTTCTGAAGGAGCAGTATGAAATTGGGGGCCATCTGCAAATCCATTGGGGAAACTAAAAAAATTCTTTTTCTCCCCGTCACACAACATTTATTGACAGAAAAAATTTTAATCATTTAAAAATTTTTTTCTGTTGGTTTTTTTGATGCTCTCGGTTTTTGTCGGGAAAAACAAAAATGATAAAAACGCTTTGGGGGGCCCCCTTTTTTATAGCCCCCAAACGGTTGCTTTTTTATTTCTCATCCCGGTGTTATAAAAAAAATTCCCTTTGCAAAAACCTGGAATGCAAAGTATTTTTCAGTGGGGATGCCGTCCACGTGGGTGATTGAGTATGGGGGGCGGATGATTTAAGTATTTTATGCTATGACGTGCTTCAAAATAAAAATGGGGGGATTGGGGTATCAATTGGGGGAAAAACCCCCCCGGCCTCCGTTCCTAAATCATCCCCTTCTTCATCAATTGGGGCTTAGAAAAGGGCATGCCATTTTGAGGGTTTTTGGGAATAATTATAAAAAAAATTCCTTTTTTTTATCCGGGGGAAATGAAACAAACTCTTTTTTAATAAAACCTCTCCGACCCGGTTATTTCACAGACTAAATTACCATGGGCAGACTCCGTCTGAAATTTGCTTTATGAAATGGCAAATTACTCCTTGACACTTTTGGGTTAATTTCCTCCCTTAGGGGGTTAATCTGGGTTTCCCTCATTTTTATTAAATCCTCAAGGGTTTTCCCCCCAAATTAAAAGGGAAAAAAGGGCCCCGTTCTCTCTCCTTTTTTTCTCTCTTTCTGGCCTCTTAAATCGATAAGCATGGGAATTTTTCTGGTAATTCACCAAAAAACACATCCCCATACTTAGGATTCAGTAGTGGGGAAATTGTTTTTTCTGTGACTCGAATGGGGTTTTCTGTTTGTTTTTATTTCTTTTAAAAAATTAAAACCCTTTTTTGGGAAAACTTTCAAAAACCACCCCTAATGCCTGTAGGTGTTATGAGGTTTTTTTTGTGCTGGGTGTTTTCCTCTCCTTCTTGGGGGTCTTTTTTATTTGGTGGAGGGGGTGGCTTTCTGCTGGTTTGGCACCCACCTCGTTTTTCCCGATCATCCTCCTTTTAAGCGGGCTCTTTTGGCGTTTTTTTTATCTTCATTAACTCTCTACCCAAGCAAACTACTTCCCTTTGGGCCCCTTTTAAATAACCTTGTGCTCAGTCAAATGACTTCTGCTCTCTGTTTCCCCAGGACCCTGTGTTAGGGTTTATAAAATTCCGCCCCTCTCCCCCCCTTTCAGTCCTGACAGTTTTTTGGCTGCTTTGTTAATCCTTTTAAATCTCTTTTTTCTCTGATCAGCCTTTGGGCTGCTTGGGGCCTCTAGAAAAAACTCACCAAACTCTTACCTAACAGTGGGAATTTGATTGGGGAATGGGGAAAGAAGAGGGGAGGGCATCACCCACGGAGAAGAGAGGGGGCGGGGGGGAGACATTGTAATGAAAGATGGGACAGATTATCAGGCCCGATTTTATCATCACCATCTGTCGGTCCCAAAATTTATTCCAGCAAAAAAAAGCCCAAAAACACATGTCAAAGGACCATCTTAGCGGAAGAAAGATCCTACAACAGATGGTTTTTGGGCCCCCACAAGTCGACTGGGATTTGAGAGACAGATGACACGGGCCTAAAAAAAGTAGTGGGGAAAAGGGGGTTTTAAAAAAAATGCTATCCCTGCTCTTCTATACACTTTTTAAGTTAATTGACAAAAATTTAACCCAAATCCTCTTTTGTCCCCCGGAGGCCAACTATATCGTGAGAGCAACTGTCAGGGAAATGGATGATTCCTGGTCAAATAGCTTCTTTTTTTACAGAGCAGACCAAAAAGACTTACTGTCCCTTTTTTTGAACAAGCCCCTACACTGGGGAAATTATAAAGTCACAATAAAAAAATTTTAAAAATTTATAATAAAGGAAATTGATTAGTTTAAAAAGAAAAAATGGATAGGGGGTTTTTCATGAATCAAAAAGAAACATGAGGGGTTTTAAAATGGTGATATACTAATGCCACATAAATTCTTGGGGGGGGCTACATAGGGCTCGTCATTTGTGAGTGAAGATTACAATTAAGAAAACATCTGCTAACTTTTTTAAATTTGGGAAAATGTATGTATACTATGGGGACGGAAAACTTCTGAATTGATGTTATTCATGCGGTTTCATAAAATCAATCCACCAAAACAACTTATTTTGCCTCTTCTGGTATTGTTGATTCTTCTTTTTTTTCATTAAAAAGAAATTAGGGTTTAAAATTTTTGGGGATTAAGTGAAAAATTTAATTTTTTATGCTATTAATGAAACAGATCCCGAGATTTAAAGAGATACCCTACTTGGAATTCTGGTTTTTATTCAGTTTTTGAAAAGGGCTGGAGTCTAAAAAATGTTCCCTTAAAACAAACTTAGATGGAATTAGCATAGGGGGAATTTCTACTGAAATTTTTTACACAATGGAATATACACGGGTTAGGACGCTTTCATGTTCCATTTCCTCCTAATGATAAAAAAAGTGTTTTTGTTAACAAAAAGCTTTCTTTCCCAAATCAAACACAAGTTCATATGAGATGGAAAAAAAAATTCCAAACTTATATCATTCTTACTGTAGAAAAAAAAATGAACCCAAAAAAACAACCCCGGGCAATAAAAGGGGGAAGGTTCATGTAGAAAGTGGGGGGGTACAGGAGGCATAAATTTTAAAAGAACGGGGGAAGGGGGAAGAAACAGGCTTGTGTCGGCGGGGCAGAGGTAGGAGGCGTTTCCAATCAGCCCTTTGGCTGAATCCCCCTCCCCAAAACCAAAAAACCTTAAATTTAAACACAGATATCCCCCCGCCCCAAGCCCGGGGGAAAGAACACGTCTCTTTCCAAAAAACCCCCTCCATCCAAACAGGCTTTGTTTCTTCATTTATTTTAGAGTAAAATACAACCTTTAAAAAATTTTTTATTCAAGCTTGAAAGTTTTATACTCATTTATTCATTATTTTTATCTCCTGGGCCTTACGTTTTAAAACCCTTATGTCATTGTCTTTTTTTTGTGATGATGATGTCTGATTTATCTGGGATGATGTCATCTCAGAACAAAAAAACAGGTTGTTATCAGCCTCAAATTCCTCTGAGGTTGAAAAACAGGCGGGTGGCTAACGACCCGGGAAAAAAGCACAATGGTTCACATTGAAAAGAGAAGGGCCCTGGGGTGGGGGGCGAGAATCCCCCAACGTCCAGATCCACTTTAGGTTTTATCCTCGTTTTTCCCTGGCCCCAAAGGTTTTGTTCAGTATCTGGAGACGTGAGGGAAATAAAAACAACAAGAGGATGCTGATGGAGATGACACAGAAAATGAAAAGAACATGGGGTTGAGGGTCAGTTTAATAAAAATGATCAATCTGAAATGGGGTGTTGTGAGAAGAAAATGAAGAGGTTGGAACATGAGGACTGGCTTCATTTTTTCTGTTGCTGCCAAAACGAAGACAGATCAGGAGGAAGACCCTCCTGGGATCGAAAAGGGCCAGAGGATGATGGGACAGAGGAGGAAAGAAGCCCAGGGCTTTGCCAATTTCATCTTTCAACTGCAAGTAACAACACACACAGAACCAACCCGGACATGAGTCAGATCTCAACCTGATGAGGGGCGACCCTCTCCCCGGAGGGTCCCGGAGGAACCCTGAAAGCAGGAATGCGAGACAAAAAAATTCAAATGGGGCTGCATTGACAAAAAAAAGGGAGCGTGGAAAGGGGCTAGAAATAAAAATTCCCGTAATAATTAATGACTCATGAAAAAATATCTGTCAACATTCTGTCCCCTCTAACATCTCCTGGGTGCATCCCCCATCAAAGGGGCACCAAAAACAATGACAGCAGCTATAATCAAATTCCCCAACCCCCCCCTTCCCCTACCCTAATCCCCCCCACCCCCCCTCCAGCAAACGCAATCACCAACCCTTTCTCAACCTCTTTTTCTGAACATAAATATTTCCCCTTTACATGCGGGGCTTTTTCCGGGTGCTCGGTTTCTCCCACAGTATCCATCCCCAAAAAAGAAAAAAACACATTTAAAATAAATTTTCTTGACTTCTAATTTGTATTTTTTGACTCTTATTTTTTCTCTCAGAAACCCCGAGTAGTAAATCTCAGATATCTCACTGGAACCTCATTTTAAATAACCATCTAAATCCCCAAACAGAACAGGTAAACACGAGGGGATGTAAGGTGTGTGCATTTTTTGTGTTTCTTGGGTGGGGGGGATGGGTGGGTTGTCAGTGTCATTCTGGGCTGGCCCCGGCACATTACCCAGGACGCTGGGGCTGAGAGAGAGGGTTGGTGTCACTGAAATACTAAGTTTCTCCACCTGTTCTTGATTCTCTTTTTTCTAGTTCTCCCCGTGGAACAACCTTTCCCAAAATAAAAACAAACGATGGGTTCTTTTGGGCCTCCGGACATGCTGCCAAAAAAAAAGGGGGGTGTTTTAAGCATAATTGTGGCATAGTCTAAGGTGCCTCAAACAAGGGTCCTTTTCTCTTTCCCCTCCATCTGCACATGCCCCAAACACATTATACCATTCTGTAATTTTTTTACACACCAGACTGTGGAGACCATGATCCAGTAAGGAAAACAAGAATAATTTTTGTGTGTGTGTGTGTGTGTGTGTGTGTTGAAAAAATGTGTTTTAATGTGATATGGAAAAATACTATTGAAGCGTAATCCCCAGTTTTGCTGCAGGGAAGAAAACTCCTCAGCTTTTTCACGCATGGAAAAATTTCCAACCCTAAGAATAATACAAATCCGGGGGACATTGTACTTTCATGGAACTGACTTGGTCCTGAGACTGAATAGCGAAACCTTAAAAAGTGGAAAACCTTGGATCCCCCCCATTTTCATTCTTTCCTCATTTCATTTAAAATTTTTACGATTGATAAATGAGGTGGATATGATGACAGACAAATTGTCAGGCTGGAGATAATGTTTGTCTTCCCAAAATTGAAAATTTAAATATAAAAGTTGGTTCTTTGATAAACATCATTTTCATCCTGAAATATTTTGGGGTTTTTTACCACCCCAATGGAAACCTGGAATTTCCATTTTAATCTTAAAAGTCTCGTTAATCAGAAATAAGGGGTTTTTTGAAAATGGAAATAAAATATTTTCATAAAAAGGCGTTAAGAAGAGATTTCTTTTTTCTTCGAACATTTATCTGATCAAAATCCTTCTTTTTTTGATTTAGTGTTCACTGTTTGATTTTTACTGAAGGTGAAAAAATCAACCCTTTTCCCAAAAATTATATTTCTTTAAAAAATTACCCAAAAAAGTTTGTTTTATACTGACCATAAAGTGTTTATAGACAATTTTTTTCCCCAAAAAAAAATTATCTTCAGAATAACATTTTTTTTGGCCAAGCATTATTCCCCTTTTCTTTCAGGCTCTCCCGGCTTGGGAAAGGGGTTTTAAAGATTGTCGGGTTTTAAAAAGAAAGGTTCCCCTGCTTCAGACACACATGTCGACCATTACAAAGTGAATGGAAATGATAAAGAAGCAGAAATGTGAACTCTGGGGAAAAAACAAAGATCCCGGACCCTTTAACATTTGGGTGTTTTGGGTTTTTCAGTTACTCAAATCAAACATAAGGATAAAAAAAAAGAAACGAATAAAGGTCCCTGAAATTCAAATTTTTCACATTAATCAGTCACAGATTTTCAATCTCCTCAGCTCAACTCCCGTGAACAGCAGATGTGGGGCCTTTTTTATGAAATAATACAACTATGACACATGCTCATGTTCCCTAAAAAGTTTAAAAGGGTTTTTATTAACCCTGCATAAAACATTAGATTGGGCTACAATAGGTGGAATACTGTCACTCACACATCGGTCTGTGGACGTAAAAGCGTCTTTGGGTCTGGATCAGCACCGGGCAGAGACAAAAACGCAAAGAAAAAGACATGGTTCAACTCATGGTTTCCTAAAGACATTTTGAATCACGGTGAAAACCCCAAGAAAAAAGTGGGTTTTTCCAAACACAGCTGATATTTTGGTTCGTTTGCCAAAAAGGCGATAAACACAAAGGAGTTAAAAACTGAGCAGGTGATTGTAGGGGTTTTTTTTAAACCCGGAACTTGCATTTCTACATTCAAGACTCATAAAAATGTCCCGGTTTTTTAAAATTGACATCTTCTACCTTGAAAAGATTTCCCAAAGACCCCATGTATGTACAGAAAAGTTTCCAAATAAATTCGATGATTGAAAAACCCCAATTTCAAGTTTTATCACTGAATAAAAAATTTTTTTTGGGGTGATGAACTTGACTGGTCCCCAAAAGACAAGGGGTGCCCAAAACCAATCAACTTTCCAAACAAATATCCCCTTCCTTTTACTAAACTGGGGAAAGGGGGTGGCCTGGGAAAATTTACATCTAAAAAACAATATATTCTCTTCTAACAAAAACTTTTCCATTTGAAGTGTACTCCCTTAACCCTGCAACCCCTTTATAAAACTGACTGGGCAGTGCAATGTTTCTTCACTTTACTGTCACAAATGATTTTTCATTCAATTCAATTCAATTCAATTCAAATTTTTTTATTCATATAATTACAATCAAAATTGTCTCAAAACGCTTTACGGCCAGAGCCACCCCGGCAAGCACTTAGGCGACAGTGCGAGAAAAATCCCCTTTTAAAAGGAAAAACCTTGGGGGAACCTTCAGATGGGGGGTCCCGCCAATGCTGGGCTGGGTGAAAGGGGAAAAAGGAAATGGAAACTAGGAATGGGGGGGGGAGAAAGACATGCAGCATAACCCCGACAATGTGGGTAAACATTACAGTTGTGGAATTTTGGATAATGTGCTCAAATTAAATTTGAAACAAAAAAGGAGGCAAAAAGCTTCATACTTAATTTTTAAATTTCAATTTAAAAAAATTTAATCAAAATTTATCTGGCAGAGGAACATTAAACATTTAAAAAATCATATTTTAAAAAAAACAGGCAGGTGGGTGGGAGGACCATAGGACACGCTCAACCAGAAATCCTCATAAGGTACGAAAAAAGAGACCAGGGAAAACAAACACGGACTACGGGGCAGGACATAATCTGAACCACCCTAAAAGTGATCTAACTCACATTTCATTTTTTTTAAAACCTTTTCAAATTTAAAAAAAAGCAAAGTTTGCTTTGCATTAGTATAACTCACGGGTGGCTGAAAAAGATCATAAACAGTGAAATGGGGGGATATCGAAATAAAATTAAAGAGGCATAAAAAAATCCAAAGGGTTTAGATAGGCTGCAAAAGTCTTGGGGGCTGAAAAAGGAAATTAGAACAGAGCTTTTTCTCTGTCTGCATAGAAAACAGGGTTAGCAACTGCAGACACACTAAGGAGAATGTATGGGGTTTCCTGGTCAGCTCTGCTAAAAAGGGGCCCAAAACAGTGCAATTTGGGAAACTACCCCGCTAACTTCTGGAGGTTAATGGGAAAGCCCATCACAACTTTTTAATGGAAAAGCCCCCTAATATCTCTTTTCGGGCCCCCGTAAAAGCTTCTGAACATCTACCCCCAAACCCTAATTTAGTTTCCTGGAAACATTGATCCTCAACCTCCACCCGATTTCCTTTTTTCTCTCTTCCCTAATAAAGGCAAAAAACCCAAATCATAAAAAAATCTCCCTTCCCCTTTTTTCCCTTCAAAGCACTTGTTTGATAAATTTTTCCCCTGTCCCTACTGGGTGGGAATCCTTTTAAACTATTTCTTGGGAAACGATGGCCCAAAAAACCCAGTCCTATTTCTGTGCAAATAGTAATTCCAAAAATTATCAGCATTGTTAAACAAAATCAAGTGGTTCTTCAAATGTTTGTCTTTTGTCGAATTTCTCTGTGTTTTATCTCTCCCCCACAGCTTTGCGGAATTTGGTTAGGGAAAAAACAAAAAAATTTGGTAAAAAAAAACCCAAAGATAAAAATTTGATCTACTCGAACTATTGAAGCCTGTGTTTGCTTCTTTTCAACTCTGGAATCAACTTTTCCCCGGACAGGGACTGTGGTTTTATCTACCTTTTTAAATTTCTTTGAAGGATCTTTTTCAGAATACGACTTTAAAATCCTCTTTTCACAAACTCATGCATCACCCAAAACAAAGTTAAAACTGAGCCCTGAGAATATCTCACAATCTGGGGCATTAAAAAAAATCTAACATGTTTGACTTCAAAACCTTTGGGAAAACTGGACTTTCCTGTATGTCCTCTTGTCCTTTAACACATGCTCCCCCCTTTTCAATAATTGTGAGAAATATCAAAATGCTTTTTTCCTAAATCATGACAAGTCCTCCCGTCCTTTTCTGCTCCTGTTTGCTTTTAATTTCTCCTGGTCCATTTGCAGCCGTCTAGGTGTAAAGAAACAAAAACTAAAAAAACCCTCTTTTAAACACACCCCAAACCCCCTCCCCTTCCTTTAAAACCCCCGTGTTTAAAATTTAAATTAAAAAAAGGGGATTTCCTTGTTTAAAAAATTAAATTCCACAACAGGCCCCCCTTTTTGGGGGAAAATTAATGAAAACCTTTAAAATTAAATTTATTTAAAAATTCCCCTTCAGGTTCTTTCCCTTTAAAATTCCCATTGGGTTTCAGCATTAAAAAACCCCAATTTTCACCCTTGTTTTTTAAAAAGAAAACCCCAAAATATTTTTGGGTCTAATTTTCCCTAAAAAAACCCAAAAAAGCCCTTTTAAAAAAGGGTCAAATTTCCCTTTTTTCAAAGGGTTTTTAAAATGTTTAAAAATTTTCCCCCCCAAAAAAGTAGCCCCTTTTTTTTTGAACCCCTTTTTCGGGGGGTAAAAAGGGAAAAATTTCAAAATTTAAAATCAAACCCCCTTTAAAAAAAAAATTTCTTTTTTAAAAAATTAACCCCTTAAAACCCCCCCTTTGAAAGGGAAAATTTTTAAAAACCCCCCCCTTTTTAAAAAATGGCCCAACAATTTGAAAAAAAGCTACCCTTACCCAAATCCTTTAAAGACCAAAAGGTTTAATTCAAAATTTCCCGACCCCGGGGGGAAAAAAAGAAAAAAATGGGGGAAAAAATTTTAAATAGGATTTTTAAAAAAACCCTTTGGGGCCCTTTAAAATTCCCTGATTCAAGAAAAAAGGGGTTTCTTTCAAAGGGTTTTTAAAAAAAGGAAAATTTAAAATTTTATAGGCTTTTAAAATTTGAAATTTCCCCCCGGGTGGAAATTTTTCGGGGGGGGTTTGGGGGGGAAATTTAAAATTGGGCTGGGGTTTAAAAGGGGGTTACCCAAAAAAACCATAAATGAAAAGGGGTAAAATTTTCCCAAAGGGTTTTTTCCCCAAAGGGGGCCCACAAGGGGGGAAAAATTGAGGTTTTTGGGGGCGGGGGGGATTTTACTTTTGGGGGGAAAAGGGGAATTTTAAAACCCCAAAAAATTTTGGGTAAAAGTTTTTCTTTGGGAAAAAATTTTATTTTTGGGGGAAAAAGGAAAAATTTGGGTTTTTTCCCCCCGGGGGTTGACAAAAAAACCCTTTTTAAATTTTTTTGGGGAAAATTTTCTTTTACACCCACCCCCCCTTTTTTTTGGGGCCCCCGGTTTTAAAAAAACCCTTTTTTTTTTTTTTTAAAAAGGGGTTTTTAAAATTTCCAAAAAGGTTTGCCCGGTTTATTTTTCCCTTTTACCAAAGAAAATTTTAAAAAAATTTAAAAGGGAAAAATTGCGAGTTTTAAAATTTTTAAAAGGGAAATCAAAACAAGGGGAAAAAACCCCCAGGGTTTCTAAATATTTTAATAATTCAATTCAATTCAATTCAATTTTATTTATATAGCGCCTTCCACAATCAAAATTGTCTCAAAGCGCTTTACAGAGACCAGAGCCTGACCCCAGAGCAAGCACTTAAAGGCGACAGTGGCAAGGAAAACTCCTTTTAACAGGAAGAAACCTTGAGCAGAACCTGGCTCAGATGGGGACCCTCCTGCCGATGGCGGGCTGGGTGAAAGGAGGAAAAGGAGGAAGATAGGACAGCTAGGAATGGAGGAGAGGGGAGAAAGACATGCAGCATAATACAGACAATGTGGGTCAGTATTTACATTACAGTTAGTGAACAGTTATTGGATAATGTGTGCTCAGCAGATTAGAATTATGAAACAGAGCACGGAGGCAAAAAGCTGTCATGACTGGTAATTATTTACATTACAGTTTGCAAAGAATATTAATCAAATATTTATCTGTAGCAGAGCGGAACATTAAACATGTTAGAAATAGATCATTGTAAACAATAAACAGCAGCAGGTGGGTGGAGCCAGGACCATAGGACATGCAGCTCCAGAGCCAGAGGTACCTGCAGAAAAGGTACAGAGAAAGAGAGACCAGAGAGAAACAAACACAGGACTACGGGACAGAGAGGACACAGAGTTAATGACATGTAATAAAGGCTAATAAATTTGAGAGTGGGTCTGAGAGAGAGAAAGAAAGAAGAAGAAGTGCGCAGTAAATCATGGGATGTCCCCAGCAGCCTAGGCCTATAGCAGCATAACTAGGGGATGATTCAGTTGCCTGAGCCAGCCCTACTAAGGGCTATATCCTTAACTGTAACAGTGTCTATAGAGATAATTGTGACTAACTATAAGTTTAATAAATAACTAGGACTGTAACTACAACTAATTATAAGCTTTATCAAACAAGAAGGTTTTAAGCTTCGTTTTAAAATTAGAGAGGTGTCTGCTTCCCGAACCCAAACTGGCAGTTGGTTCCATAGGAGAGGGCCTGATAGCTAAAGGCTCGGCCTCCCATTCTACTTTTAGAGATTTTGGGAACCATAAGCAAACCTGCATTCTGGGAGCGAAGCAATCTGTTAGGATGATATGGTACTATCAGCTCTTTGAGATATGAAGGAGCCTGGCCATTGAGGGCCTTATATGTAAGGAGAAGGATTTTAAAATCAATTCTGGATTTTACAGGAAGCCAATGAAGAGAAGTTAGTACAGGAGTAATGTGATCTCTCTTGCTAATTCAGTCAGTACTCTCGCTGCAGCATTTTGGATCAGCTGGATGCTTTTAGATAGTTAACTGGACATCCTGATAATGAGGGAATTACAGTAGTCCAGCCTAGAAGTAACAAAAGCATGGACTAATTTTCAGCATCACTCTGCGACAGAATGTTCCTAATCTTACTGATATTGCGCAGGTGAAAGAAAGGCGGTCCTAGAGACTTGTTTTATATGTGAGTTAAAGGACAGATCCTGATCAAAAATAACTCCAAGGTTGGAAGAGGCGAATTGGTACAGGTCACTGTGGTGGAAAAGCCTTTCCACCTGATGAGAAGTGAAATATAAAATTCCATAGACAATCACTATCTTTTGAGATTTTATTACAAAATAAAATCTTCCAGAGTAATCGATTTCTGCAGAAAGGGACAGAGGCTCACGCAGCATGCCATGCTAGAGGTCTGACCCGGGCTCCATGTTCCTAGGGAGCTTTTTGATGTCTCTTGCAGGGGATGGCAGGGAAAGAAACAAGCTGGAAGTCAAGTGATAGGAAATTAATGAAACAGCTGAGATAAAGTGTAAGTTATGATCAGAGACACTGGACAGCAACAAAGATAAAGAATGAACTGTGATCTTTGTCAAGACTTAAGCAGGTGTCCTCACAAAGCACAATGACAGCATACTCAGCACATTAGGTCACTTCAGGTCAAGTTATATGTACTTCACACAGAAATTGAATATCACGAGTTTATGAGAATATCACAGTGTATGATAAGAGAATATATGGCTATATGATAAATTGGCATTATAATTCCCTTTGGCCATAAAATGGCCACCAAAGTATATACAAATTTATCATATCATCATTTGACTACATTCCTTTAGGTTTATGTAGACACATCATTAAGCTGATAAATGTTGTAACATGCATTTAGCTGTTTTTGTAGGACACAGACATCCCTTAGGTTGTTGATGTAGTAAGCTGGAGGAAAACACAAAAACTTAAAAACCTAAACATCATCTTCATCATCATCATCATAAAAAGGGAGTGGGAATCCAACCAGTGGGGTTTTCAAGATCCGACAGGAGATGGGTCCCAGCCAGAGAGCTAATCTGGTGTGTGATTGACCCATCAACCAGACCTCTAGTATGAGACTTCTAATGCAGGGGTAATACAACATCCAATCAGACTGAACACACTTGCAACCAATAAGTATGCAGTGATAGATAATACGATAATTGATTTCCATTACCAAACTTACTGTCAAACCAGTCCATCGTCATGTCAGTACCTGCATTGTTTTTAACTCTACTGTAAGGGCTTCTAATTTAGTCAGTGCCATGTAAAGAAGCTTCCACTGAGAACTGGTATTGTTGAGGAATGAATGTACAGCAGGATTCTCCAAACATAACATGAAGTACACCTCTTTCGGCCAACAACATGTCCAGAATTACTTATCGATTTTGCCAAGCTATTAGGGGCGTGGAATGTAGTTATTCTCCTAGAAGCTTTAAAGGAACCTCTGGTGTAATTGAAAAACGCTGTTGATTTGTAATAGATATAATTGATCTGATGCGACATTTTGTTCGCCGTTACCCGGGTAAGAAAATGGATTCAAACCCTCACGGCTATTTGATTCCGAGCCTTAGATTCGGTAAAACACACCAGGAAATGCCAATCTCATCAATGTATATGTTAGGGTCCATTCAAATACATCTCGCGTCTGCCGGTGACGGTCAGTGACACACAAAGGAACCTTCATTCAGGAATGACAACAATTTCCTGTACCAGCATTACATAGCCACAAACCACTGTCCAATTGAAAGGCAGGACAGAAACGTTAATTTATTATCTCCACAAACCCAGAAAACATCAGGAACTGGATAGGTTTGCTTACCTATCCACTAAGTACCATACCAGGGCCTGCAGTTGTTTTATTATTCAGGACAAATCGCCAAGATGATGCTTTTGTGCCACTGAAGAATTTGAGTACAGGGCCGTCCAATTTCAGCCGGACTGAGGTTACAGTGGGGGCGATAATAGACAATGTGTGTTGTTTTAAAGGTGGTGGAGATGTCACTTGTGGGTGGTGGGAGTCTTCCTGCTAACGGATCCTAGATTACATGAGGACCAAGAGACTCTAGGCTCCTCGAGCTAGTAAACAGTCGTGCTTACACAAATTAGTACTGGTGGAAACACAATCATCTCCTTCAAATGGAATACCTATCATAAGCAATCTGGGTCTGCCTGCTGCACATATAAAACAGGACGTATTACCTCCATACAGCTGTTGAGCTGTGAAATTTAGCCACGATGTCCACAGATTAGTTTAATATAAATCAACAGGCGTGGAGTGTGCATATGCGCTTCGAATTGTGACACATTAGGATGCACACTGGTTGGGTTATGAACATTAGCTGGTGGTGTATGATGTGTGAAAAAATAACAAATACCACAAATACAGCTAAAAGTATAAGCAAAGCTGTTGAACCTCTGAGACCGCACCATCCTGGCCCCCTGAAGGATGCCAAGGTCTGGGCTCCATTGTTGCTCTCGGTTGGTGACACAGAGCTTTGGCATGCTACTGGTGGAGGAGGCGCTATTTCACCCCTCACTCTTATATTGCAGATGGTTCCAACGCAGCTGCAGGTTAGGGCAGCGCGCGCCGGCGTACACCCCAGTTGTCTTCCTCAACGTCTAGATGAGTCAATTTTATTCTTAGACCATTATTCTGGGTCTAGAGGTGAATTTGTGTCACCTCCTTAGCTTTACTCCTCTGGTGTCTAGATGTCGGCTGTTGGTTCAGGAACCTGTTTTGCAATGGCTGGGCGTGTACCCATCACAGCCTTCTCTGCAACCTTTACGGGCTGTCTCAGTGGTCAGCAGAACCTGGACCAGGTCCTGGAATGGCCTTTGTTTCCAGTGATGGCGTCTGTGATCCTTGATGAGAACCCTATCTCAGGCTGTAAGTTGTGGAGGAGTGCTGTGGCTGCAGATGGCAGGGCACTTTTTCACCTGTAAATGCAATGCTGACAAGGTTGTAGACAAGTTGGCACAGTATCTCAACATAGCATCATCACATGCACCTGTGGTAAGGGGAGGATGCCTAACTGGACCTCCACCTGTCTGAGGGGGGCCTACCAAACAAGATTTCAGATGGACTCAAACCATGTTTGTTTCTGATTGGCGTGCGCATGTGGACAAGCACCAGTGGAAGGCTTTAACCCACGAAAGAGTGAAACTGGTCTTTGGTGAATTTAGCAAGTTTTGCTTTAATGGTGCCATTTTCTTTCAACAGCAGCTGCACTCTGTGGATGATATGAACAATGATGACGTAGGTCAAACCCAAGATAGTCTGACACTTCTTTCAGGGCTTGGTTAGGAATAATTTCAGTTAGCTAGTGCTTTAGAAGATTCCCCACCTAGCTAATTTCAGCATCCTGTTTGCCACAGCTCCAGCATCCTGGAAACTTCAACCCATTTGCTGAACATGTCAACAATTACAAGACAGTATCTTTTACCTTCACTTGGTGTTGGTTCAATGAAATCCATCATTAAATGATCAAAAGGTTTGTCAGTCCGGTGGATGACCAGCAGGCAGCATATGAACAGCCCCTGATGCGTTGTTGGCTGCACAAATGATGTATTTCCTGCAAAAAGTCCTGTGCAGAAGGTGAAAAAGCACGTGTGTACCATGATGAATTAACAGCAGCACATTCCCCCTTGCCCACATGGGTGGGACAGTTTAGCATAACAGTGGAAGAGAGCACGAGGCAAACAAGGTTTGTTATCTGGACCCATCCACACTGAGTCTTTAAATGTGGCACCTGATTTTGACCAAATGGGGGTGGGCGATATGGCAAAAATATCACATCACGATTTTTTAATGGTAAAATCACGATCACGATTTTAACACAGTTCATTTTTACAGTTAAGTTAATTTAGAACCAAACTATTTTCTTTGTAAAAACTTAGTTATAAAGGCAAAAAAAGTCACCTCTTTCCACCGTTTGCTACTTCTCTCATATGGCGTGCTTTTATCAAAGGCTTGTGTTATAGCTGGTTGTTTCTGTGTAATGTCTTTAGCCGTTACCACTGGCTGATGTGTGGTTTGCCTCGCTGCTTGGCTCTCAGCAAACTGTTCCGGATGCTGCCTCTTCAGGTGGTTAAAGAGGTTCGTTGTGTTTGCGCTTTGTCGTTTGAAGAAAACCCAAACCAGTTCCATACGCAGTGTTGGGGAGTAACGGAATACATGTAACGGCGTTACGTATTCAGAATACACATTATGAGTAACTGTATTGCATTACAGTTACAGTTTAAATAGATAGTATTCAGAATACAGTTACATTGTTGAAATCAATGGATTACGTGACTTCTCTGTTTCACGAGTTGATATTTACAACAAACGGAAATAAACGAGCTATTCACCTGATCAGTCGGTCAGAATGGAGTCGAACGAGGAGCAGCAGGAGCGAGAGTTTGAGCCGCAGCCGGCAAAACAGAGCCGGGAGAGGAATGCATTGGCCAAGACAGAACCGGCGTTACGTATTCTGAATACGTAACGGCGTTACATGTATTCCGTTACTCCGCAACACTGTCCATACGACTGAAGTGGAGTTCTTTTTGGGGACCAACTCCAAGCTTTCACTTTCGTTGCCGGCCATGGCTACCCGCTACACCTTAACTAAAACAGCGAGGCTAGTAAAATTAAAAAAAAATCAGCACTGCTTGTACTTCGCCATGATTGGTTGGTTGGTTTCTCGTGCTTCAATGCGCAAGCATAGAGCTGCAATTAATAGAATGTGCCCTATAGGCGATATCACGATCTCTCTCCTCTGGCAGATCGTCAACATCAATATCGTCTTCACGATCTAATATAAATCATATCAAATCGCGGATTTTTCTTAACTGGAAAATTGGTGTTCTGACAGGAGAGTCTTCATAGGGACTATAACTCCCAGCCTTTAAAAGTGAATCAAAAACAGGGCTGATACCATTTAACAGCTTCTGGTTTTGAATGGATATTGTTTCCATGCATGGTCTGTAATCTGATTTTGGGTGAACTACAGAGGTGTGGCTCCTCAATAAGCCCCGTCATATTTGTGACCCCTGAAACAGGCGGCACCTCAGATAGTTCAGCCATGTCAACACAATTGTGTCATGTCGCAAAAGCATGCAAGGTGTGGTGTGTGTATTAGGAATCAAACAAACTGTTCTGTGGACAAAGGCAGCAGATGGAAGTTTTGTTTTATATACATCAGCCCTTTAAGCTGTACAGTGTTCTGGGATCCCCATTTATGGGCCTGGGGAAATCAGAGAGGTCTGTTGTCTGCGGAGACCATGGTCCCATATTAGTGCTGCGATTAATCTAATCGCAATAGCGATGTCATCGGCTGTCTTGGAATTACGTAACCGCATAAAAGACTGCGATTTGCGATTTAATGTAAACCAATGTGGAGTAATTGATGCACCACATCCACGCTGTGAGGCAGCACGCAGAAATATAGTCACGTGATTACCGACTTTCAGCAAACAGCAGTAGCCACCATGGGCCCGCCAGGAGGAGCCGCGAGGGAGGGGCAGAGTTGACATATTGACTCACAGAGGGAACAGAAGGACAAAGTGTATTAGTTTTTGTTTTGTTTTTCCTCTGTGAGGAATATGGCATGTACTTTTGTGTTTCTTCTTCTTCCAGTCTGCTTTAAAGCGTTCATGCTTCTCTCGTTTACGTTTGCTTTTTTTCCCTTTTGGTTCCAAACATGTCTTCAGTTGGTCCCTATTGTCTCAGGCTAAAGCTGCCATTTTTTGGAAACCCCAAATCAACCCATTATTTGAATTGATTCATGCTTCCAGGATTTTTCTCCATCTTCAGTTTATTATTGGTGGGAGGATTTTGGGAGTTGGCTTCACTTTGGACTTCTCCTTTGCTCTGACTTTACCCATCCTTTATCTCTGAGTATTTTTGTCTCTTGTATTCACAGAATAAACTGGTCCACTTTCTCAAGCAGATACACCAGAAATCCTCACATACTACAATAATAACTTGAGACACGTCTGTCTGCAAGTGCTTGTGTGAGATATACCAGTTTACACTCTGATTAACTCTGCAAACTCTCACAGGCAACATCAAACACTTCTCACCGTGTGTGATTCTTTCCCTTTAAATCCTCTGGGACTGGAGGCGATGACTGGGCTTTCTGTCTTTCCAACAGAGTCCAGATCCACCGTCCAATCCCATCCTCGTCGCCAAGTTTGTGTTGGAAAAATACTTTCCTCCTTTGAGCAGTGATTGTCTTTTGATGTTTTATTATAAAATAAAGTTTTACAGAGTAATCAATTTCTGCAGAAAGATCAGAGCTCAAGCATCACCAAATGCTACAGAGGTCTGACCCCATTCCAAGTTCCCAGAAGGACTTATGCCTGTTTCTCACATACCAGGATGGCAGGAGACGGAAATAATCTGAAGGTCAAATAATAGAGATAAAGTGTAAAGTTGTGCTCTGAGGCACCAGAGACATAACAGTGTCTTCACAGTAAACAAAGTACATTAGGCCACTGCAGGTCATGTTGTATGTATTTTACAGGATTGAATACACAAGTTTATGAGAATATACTGATGCATGATAAAGAAGTATATAGTTATATGATAAATTGACATTATTTAACTGCGTCTCAGCCATCTTAGTTCCAGTCTTCATCCCGCTCTTGACGGTTGTGATATTGGACTGTATCCCACGTTGGAGCGCTGTGAAGGGCTGCCTTAGAGGAGGGTGGATGTTGGCTGAGTGTCAGTGGAGTCATAGTGTGGGGCCCTTCCCACCCGATGCCAGAAGACACCCCTATAGACACAACCTGAAGCAAAGGGAGGAGGGAAAGAAAAAGAAAGCTCCACATCACTCTTGTGTGAGGCTCCAAAAACTAGAAATGATGTCAAGAAATCTCAGCAGGTAAACAACAGGTAGGGTATGATTTTAACTGAGCACAGACAAACTCTCTTCCCCGTTAGCAGATGACTTTAAAGAGCTTTCCAGAGTCAGACTCTGAACATGCATCAGTCTATAAGAACAAGCTACACACTGACTAACCTGATGATTCCTTGTCCTTCCCCTCTCAGGCCGGTGCTCTCTGGAGGAGGAGGAGGTTGGGTGTGAAGTGAGAGGACTGTGGGCAGTGGCGGCCTCAGCCCGATGGCCGTGTTGCAGGATAGTGATGGATGGATGAGGTTAGAGTGGTCAACTATCATACAGACATTTCCCTGATCATTTATTACTGAAAAGATAATTGTGTATTAAAGACCTACTGGCACCACTGAACAGTCGAGCCTTGCTTTTGGCAAATGAGCTCACTACATATTTGTATTGTTGTAAGTTTGCAGATGAATATTTAGCAAGAGTTGTACACTGTCCACTTTGTAGGCAGCTGTGGCTGCTCTCTAGCCTGTGGTCTACCTGTGCAGTGGTGGGAAGCAGGGAGATGGTGAGGGGAGTAGAGCTTCCCGTGTGGCCTGTGGGGATGGGGCCCACCACATGTTTAGCCCTAAATTTGACAATTTTGATTGATCAGCTTTTAATACTTTTTTAAAACCCTGCGGACACCCTGGATGAGTAAACTATAGCAACTTAGATGGAGAGATTGAGAACAATGTTGTATTTGAGTAAGTAATTGACTTCATTTTGGTCATAGGAAATATTAGCAGAAGAAATAAAATTGTAAAAGGTGAACAAATACATGTATACAAGTGTAATTTGTTTTTTTTTTCCTTGAGAGGAATCCAGAGTTTCATATGGGGTGACTCTAGTTACCAGCTAGAACCAAAACATATAAAAGATAAAAGGTCCTGCTCCAGAATAGACAATCAGTGCATGAAGTAATGTAAATAGATACTTGATGTAAATTCTGGCACAGTAGCAGTCAGAAGTTTGGACCCC